>OZ026839.1:26685259-26827541 GCA_964023205.1 Lutraria lutraria
AAGGCAAACGTCGTTATTTATCAGGGACGTATAAAGTTTATTAACATTGAAATCAATTCTATTCTACTTCAAACACTCAATTTATCAAAAAATACATTTTGTTCATACAATTATCAGATGTACAGATTCGTACTCTTGCATACATTTTCGTATATTTATTTTTGTTATTACAATTTTGTTTAACTTTACCATGGCGGTTGACGTCTGAGCCTTTCTGTAAGGCAGATATTATTCATAGAACATAATTATATTTCTACATTCATGCCTTACTGCAAACGATGTTATTTCGTCAGACACGTGCATTAAATTTTGGTAAAACTTTCATCTCGGACTTAATCAGTATATAATGTATACACACAACAGCACCGATAGCCCAGGCATCTTTGAAGCCAACTTGTCTAATATAAACAATGTACATGACATGGGGATATTGATTGGAACAATATGGTCAACTCCAGCAGGGATTATTAAACATCAGTATACAGATGGCTTTAGTCATACAATACACCGATTCTTAAATTTACTCAGATTGCTAAAAGCATGTGTTTAGCTCGTTGATGCTTAAATATTATAAAATTATACCTCGTGCTAGTGGCACTGCATCCACGTGACGTTCGGCGTTGATTTATTAGAGTGTATGGAACGTTATAAGTGCCACTTTGTCAAGCATTTGATTTCGTTAAATTAGTATAATGGGACCCTACGCGGAGTCCCTATATCATAAATCTAAATGTATGTATAGTGCAACCTCTCCGAAGCAACACCATTTGGGAGAAACAAAATTATGTTTGTTGTTGAAAGGTTGATGTTATAGAGATGTGAATTAAAAGTTAACTTGTGCAGTGGGATAAACTCATGCTGTTGTTGAAGTAAGGTTGTTGCTCAAGAAAGGACCGTACTGGAAAAGTCGTAATGTACATGTAGTTCAGAAATCGCATCATGAGTTCGTCGGATTGATATGCTTTTTATAGAGTAATTAAAGGTACTAATGTAGATCTGTATGTTGCTGTGGCTTCAAAAACCTCAGAAATTTTGAATTTAACAAGTACCTATAAAGTGCTTACACTATACAATAATTGTACACATTGCAGAATGTTATATATTTGCTCTAGTTCTTTTCCCTATCGTACAGCTAATCCGAAAAGTTCTACTTTTACGAAAATGTTCATGAAACTATGAAGTCAACTCACCAATAACAGAGTTTATATAATATGTATATTTGACGCATTTGTCGACTAACGATGCTAATTAAGCTCTAGAAATCATGAATAACGAGCAATTAATGCCTGTAATCTTGAACTCTATACAATTTTGTATATATATGAAAAAGAATCACGAAAAAAGGAATAATTGATTCGCTTGAGAAATGCTGACAAGGGATATAAAGGTTGAACCAAATACCAAAACTTTATTCTAAGAAAATTACTCCGGAAAATCGTATGTAATACATGAATCATCGTATTAATTAAGCCAAGATGACCGAGTACATCCGAATAACTCGTCGACAGTCGACATTACGGTTTACGACAGATCATTCGGATATACTCGGTTAGTTCCGCATCATGGTCAGCTCAGCATCTTTGATACAAATGTTGTTATTTTGAAACGAAATACCGGTACTGTGAGACGTTTCGTTTACGTAAATATTACAAAACACACCATAACCTACTAAAACGTTGTTTTTTTTGCGATATCATATACGAGTATATAGCAGATTGGTTCCCAAGTTATCAGATGCGTTAATGGAGTAAAACTATACAACGTATCAGATTATAACTAATTATTGCAGATATGGGTAGATAATTTACGATAATTTTGTCGTAAACTAAACAGACAAGTGTGGCTATCCGGTGCATGGTAGTGTAGTAAAGTTACGATATTATGGATGGTCTATATAATTCTGGAACTTCGCCCAAAAGCTACAACATGTAAATAGTTTTTATTGTACATTTTATACATTTCAAATTCAATATCAGAACACATTATCCTGAAACGTACCAAATAACCAGATTGATCTAAATTAAATGCTTTCATTTTCTAAATTCTAAAATTCTGCTTTATAATCACATTTGGCCGAATGAATTTGACGGTGTGTCCGCCAGCCTCTTGTACTCGTATAATCTTTCTTTTAGATATGTTCTAGTTTAGCTGCTACATTATACATACCTTCAAATGTATATGTTGTGGTGATGCTGCTGCATTCAATTCTGAGTCACTGAGTCCGCTCGCTTACAATGGGAGTAGGGGTGGTCGGTGGTAATACGCTGGACTATTAAACGAAAGGCCTTTGGTTCGATTATCGGCTGTGCCATTCTACATTTCGGGGGCGCTTTTACCGAGCCAAGTACAGTGTTAATGCCATATCTGACAGTTTCTACATTTTTACAACTGAAAAAAGCTAATAAAGACATTTAATGGAATAGCATGAAATTTTGTATTTTGACCGTGGCAAGAATAAAATGAGAAACATAAACCGGAAGTAAAAATATGGCATTTAAGATTAATGTATGAATGATCTGCCCTTGAAATGACATAAATTAAGCCAAAAACGTCATTAACAAGGGCAGAAGCACCGCGACCCCAATTTTCTTTTCGTTTAAAATGTTTCTGTTATCATATGGTATGATCATGCAAAGTTTAAAAAAAGTCTCTCTATACGTTTTTTTACGTTTTTAATAGTAAAATTACTCTCACGGATGCGCACTACGATGCGCACTAGCAACTATCGGATATGTCCTTGAGAAAATCACTGGAAACTTGCGATAAAGTACTAGGACAAACGATTCGAAAAGTAAAGGTATCGATATGAATGCCCTGTTCTCTTGACGTATCTCACACCCCTCTCTCTCCTTATGGGGCGGCTCTGAAGTGACCATAGCTGTCAAATATGACGTTAAACAACCGATAAATAAATGAATACAAGGGAGTTCGGGCGTTCAACAAGAATATTTCACGAACATTCAGCCTGCTGAAATTGCATCATTGGATAACTATGGTTACTTAAAATTGTACCAAGCTTTAAACTCGCAAGAAATCAAACGTTCTGAACGTTGAGAAACTCTTTTTCATGGTTTTTGTAGAAATACGAGCTCACATATGGAGCAACTATCAGTTTGATGCACCACGTTGTCGTCGCAATTTCGGGAACCAAATTTAGTAGACAGGGAACCAGGTCACTGTTTCATAGCGGGAAAGAAAAGAGAGAGAGAAAAAATAGGAATATTTTATACACTGATCTATGTACCAGTCTGAGAATATACATCCGGATTCCTGTAAAAATTGATTAATGTATCATCAGTTATGTTTATCTTATCTGTGTGTGTATCAAACCACAAGATGTGTCTGGTATTGTCTAGATTGACCATAAAACATTCGGTTTCTGACTTCTAAACATATACACGTCGTTCATTTTAAGTACTGCTTGTTTGACCGCGTTAGATTGATAGACAAATGGTCTTAAGGGATGGGTATGTGCAGAACGTTTTAACTGCTTCCCCGATGACTTTACTACATGTTGTATACCGCTGCACACAGAGGCTAGTTTGACTCCGACCATGTGTTTCGCACGTGATTAGAGCACAACCTGCCAGTATAAAATCAAGATGAACAAAAACAAGGACTGTCACTCTTCATAAATGCATGTATTTGTCCTTTTTGGTGCTTCATAGCAATTGAAAAAGTCAGTGCAAAAAGCTATTACCTATCTCCTACTTTTTTTTCAAAATGAAGACAGGTCCTTCTTGCACTCTCAATTCAACTGAACAGTATATGTTGATGCAGTTTATAACCATTTCGATCACGGAAGCGAACATTTAAAGCCTTGTTGTAGTTAGGCAAGTTTAGGCTCAAACACATATTTTCATTCTTTCCTAGAAAAATGATTTATATTCTTTCCTCGGTAATTTCTGCATGCATATTGCTTTACATGTACTTACTTTAGTAAAAAGCCATGTAATATTCCTTATTTGCATTGCAGTTTATAAAAAAATATAAACATGCTACTTTGCTTTGATTGTACACTAAGTAAGCAGTTATTATGTAAATGTGATATTTACTATTTGATTCATGCGTATTTATTCATTTTGATGTTAGCCGATATACAATATCTAATATGTTGCTACTTTGGACATAATGAGGAAATTATTTCAAACAGTTTCAAATGTTGAACATAACACATGTAATTGACTTCTAACTGTACGGTTTGTGTGTCATGGTTTTTGTTTGTTTGTTTGTTTGTTAGTTTATTTATCTTTTGTTGGACAGCTGTGGTCATTTCAGGGCCGACCCCCCCCCCCCCCCCCACACACACACAGAGAGAGAGAGGGGGGGGGGGAGATATAGAGGAACTGACCATTTTTATCCCTTCCTTATTTCAAATGTTTTCCTGATTCATAACCATGCGCTGTGTTGAGCAATCAATGATACACGCCTCATTTGTTTTACCGTGATTTTCTAGACAAAGTAATAGACTCAGTACTGGGAAAACGCCTCTGAAATATCGGAAAGTGGTGCCTTCTTGTGAGTGAAAGTTAAGCTACAACATAATGATTGTAATTGTGAACTCGATGCATGTGCAGATCTATACCCTATACCATTTCTACGAAAGACCGATGGTGACATTTCAACTATAAGATTTTACAGTTTCAAAACATGAAATAATGAAGTTGAAATCGAAAAAATATCGTGAAATCGTAAAATTTTGAAGAAAAATCGTGAAATCGTGAAATTTTGAAGAAAAATCGTGAAATCGTGAAATTTTGAAAAAAAAAAGAAATCGTGAAACCATGAAATTGTGAAATCATGAAGTTGAAATGCCATTTCATATAAGCGACTGTGCTACACAAATTATGCGATAATGATGTTCAATATGAAAGCTGAGATCGGTGGCTCTGTCATAATCTCCACATATACATGTAATTAAAAGCTTGTCCGAATTCTTTTTATATCTTTAAACTTATGTAGGCATTTAACCATGTTTGGATATACATCAAGGATTTGGACGTAGTACTCATGTTTCAGTAGACTGTTATACGGTCACCATAGATGGTACTTAAACACTCGTGGTATATGCATACTCTTGAACAATAAATTTGATCAAACAAAACAATAAAAAGGGGGTGATCCCACTTCTTAGAATAAGCATAAATATAGTCTATATAAACTCGTCAACTTATTTCTACATACCCGTATGTCATTTTTCTTGTCATTTTGAGAATATCGCTTTGAAATGTTGAAGTTTGATGTAAGTAAGCGAGTTACGGATGGATATGTGGAATTGGATTAACCGTGTTTATGGGAGATATAGAAGCAGGTAATTATGTACATTGTAAAGAGCCCTCCGAGACGAAAAAAGATGATAACAAAGTCAAAATATCGGCAGAAATTGAGTTATACGGGGTTGTAGAAATAAGCCAACGACCTGTATATCAACATATACGGTATATCGAGGGCTCAGCGCAACACTGTCGTAACTTGTTCTTATTTCAATATGAGTTACAACACTGTTGCGCTGAACCCTTGATATGTACATACTAAATTATGTGTTCTGTGTGAAACAGAAACTAACAATCAAAGAAAAATAGTGAACTTTAAAATCCTGGTACAAAGCATAATTACAAGGACCTGAGCAGATGCACCAAAACTTTCGATGGTGTACTAAATCACAGTGGGCGAAAAATAGCTTCCACAAAGTACGCATGGAAATAAAAGTTACATGTAAATACAGTGTACAATGTAAATACAAAACTCTTTCATCTATCGAGAGCTCTGGAAGTTCCATGATTAACGGGGAAAAGAAATTTAGCACTATCCCAATCTTATTCATGGGCAATGCATTTGACCAACAGAAAATATATTTTTTCAATATATCAAAGCCATGTGCCTTCCAAGACGATTTATTGTGTGCTTGAAAATCGTATATAGATCAAGTTGATTTTATGCAGGTAACTTAAAATGTAATCTCGTATTTGCTTGAGCATGAATGATTTTAATGGAAGTAAGTATCATGTCTAGATCTGCCTCTCCATTTTTTAAAGTAAGATAAGACGATTTAATCTGGAATCATGAATTTATCTATTATGGGTATCACCGACAAGGTAGTCAGTTTCATCATCTTTAGCATGTACTTTCTTCATATCTAAAACAAGCGTTTGTTTGGGAAGTGAATGTAAATTCAAACGTCTGAATGACACAGACTACAACAAGCACTTGCTCAGTGCAGGGATTGATTGTGATAAAAGGTTGCTTGTTTATTTTATTTTTTTATTTTTGGTTCAACGCCTTTTTAAAAAAAATCAGTTTTATACGCAACCGTGGCCGAGTGGTTATAGGGTGTCCACCTTCGGAGCGGGAGATCGAAGGTTCGAGCCCATGGAGTGAATACTAGGTTAGAACTGATACGGTCGGATGATGATCCGCTAGCTAGTTAAATAATGGCTACCGTAGGCCCATATCAGTCAGGCACTCGGCAGAAAGAGATGGGATTCGGGAGGTACTGTGCGCACAAAAGATAGATATCTCATAAGACAACTTGGCTGGTCTTCAATAGGGGTGACACTGTGATAAACAAAAACCGTTACCTTATACGGCGGCCGATTCACCTTACCATTCAACCAGGAAGCGGCCACTTCTCCACACTTGGAGGGGAAAAAATAATGAAAGGGTATAACCTGTCGCGACGGTGATTGAGCCCAGATTACCGCGTTACAAAAATCCAGGACACTAACAACTCGACCACGGCCGAATACAATGCTGCGGATAAATGGCGTGCAGTCCATGAAAACACCATTCAGGTTTTGTTACAACATGAGACGAATTCAGACAGATTCATTCCCTACATAATAGTATTATTTTAAGAAGTTTTCAACGAGGCAAACTGACATCACACCCCGTGGTTCTGGCACTAGATTGCTATACATAAGTATTTCCAGCAGCTTGAAAACAGATCATTTTTATGCCGAGTTTCTAAATATTTTCTTAGAAGAGTACTAGTTTTATGTAAAAATTGTATAAGATAAATGATACACCCACCTGTTGAATCACTACGGGTATTTCAAAGTTCTGAGTCAAGTCTAGAGTTGCTGGACAAACGGAAGCGTAGACGGGCCATTGTATTTTAATCAGAGAACAATGGTTGCCGATGGTACCATGGAAATTGCAAATTGAAGTATAAACCAATGCCAACAATCGTCTGTGGTTGTATAAATGGTTTCAGATTTGTGTGACCGGTGAAAATAAACTACAGAAAACTAGCCTTAATCAAAGACCAACTTTGGGACCCCACGGGCTTAACTGTAAAGTCTCATTATCGTGTTGAAAGTTTGTGGAAATATAAGTAGGTAGTCGTTATAAGGAGGTGGTTGTACTATTGAGGTGATCGCTAAATGAATCTATACTGCACTACAAAATATTGTCTTTAAGATGGTGCATTCATTTTACTGACAGATCATAAATCACAAATATTACGATCATTTTACACAATCATTTCTTGAAGTTAAAAATTTAGAATTTCAAATAATCTCCCATAATTGTTAATACCAGTCGTACTAAATAATTTTACGAACAATAGCGACTGCTTTTGGTATATCATCGCCCACGTCTACGTGAGTTAGTGGCTGGTGCCAAATTACCAGTGACCACTGTGTCTGTTTACAAAGATCAGAACATCTTAAACTAAAGGACGAGTAGCATTAAATGATGGCATATCTGGAGCACCGTAGATGTTCGTTATCAAATCAGCCTTGACTGAAATGTTTGGAAAAAGGTTTTAAAAAAGTACCTTCATCAGCAGAATTCTGAAATATGATTTTTCGATATAGATAAAGGTAAATAGCCTAAATATACTATATATAATGTTAATGAATTTCTTATCATGCGATACAAAGATAAGGGCAGATATTATGCCAAGGCGTAAAGAATATCTATGTGTTTCTGGTTTCCCGATCAACCCTTATTTTCCCCGCTACCCTAGACTTTTATTAAACCCAGAGATCGGCACATCCACTTTATAACTTTTTACTTAACCACACGCTTTCAAGAGAAAAATAGCCTCGTCCTATATACCGTATTTTAACGAGAATGAAACCAGAAACAAACATTATTAGGGCCTAATGGGCAACATGTTTTATCTAAAAACTATCAAGCTGTAGCAATTCCCGAAACAGGAAGAAAAATCTCGATTGATGATGATCAGTTACATAATTTTGCAGGTGCTCGTACATATAGACACAGGTAGACATACATAATTAATGCATTACATAACTAGTAAAAATAGTAAAATTAGGATAACACCTACCTTCTTTTACAAAAAAAAAATGATAGCAGCAACTGACACATCTTTGTGCCGTTTTAATGATTCCGGGCAAGGTCATTCTATTTGAGTGACCCTGCGTGAGTGACCCTGTTCCGGGCTAAATATTATAAAATTGTGATTTTACCCGTTTGTAATTTCATTTTGTGGGTATTGAAAGAAACAAAATCAATTATTGTTCTTCTTCCCTCTTTTTCGAAAGAATAGAACTTGTTTCGTTGAGTACTTATTTAAACGCATTGTATGTAAAGGGAGCTAACCAATTTTGACATAATTTATTATGCTAAGTGGAATTATCACACATGCCGAATTAACTTGTTGTAAAACTGAGCAAGTGGTCATTGCTCAACACCATTCAATCTTCCATTATAAACTCTGTTAGATTGAAAACAAATATTTTCGATTTAGGAAATCTAAATCTATATACACACTTGGACATTGGTGGGACCATTATGTACGAGTGTATACTGGTATTAGTACATGTAAGAAAGTATTAACTAGCTCTGTAATATAGTCGATACTAACTTATTCTAAATCTTATGGTACCATTCTGTAAAATGTAAAACATAAAAAAATGGAGTTGCTTCACTTTTGATGGCAATGCTGCGAAATCCAACTTGTTACTTGGTTATTATTATTTTTAAATGACGAACAAACTTGTATTATATAAATTTATGATTTTAGCTCTTTATCACGAAAACCACTTACGTTTTGGAAATTTTGGGGCAAAACTACATACTACCCCATTAGTTATTATTTAAAATTATATCTGTGTCGTTAAGATAAATTCTTACGTGAATTTGTACTAGTTAGAAAATAAATCAGTAATAATACAAGCAAAGCGGACCGTGACTGCGTGTATATTACATACAGAGATTGCGTTAGTTTGGGGCAATAAAAAGAATTTTGATTGGTTCGTTTAGATTAAATAAACCAATGATTACCCATTTCCGGTTGAATTCAGGAAATATGGCGACCTACGGCACTTAATGAAAGGAAGTTCGATATATTTCCTTTAAACTTCCGCAATGTCTTCTCAAATTGAGCAAGAATTTGACCAATTCGAATCTAAATCACTCTGGCCACAAGTTTATCAGGTAAGTGAACTCATAATTCGCCTGATTGATTTCAAGTACGCTTGACTTTGATGCCATTCCTTTTTTTTTCAATTTTTGCTTACACATAGAAATGCAGATTTAATCATTGCTTACGCTTTTCCCTCGTGATTTGGTTTGATCATTCTTCTGAGAAATGAAGGTGTGTTGTATGAATTTGAATATTTACACAGCCTATCTGTAATTTTTGCTGTATGGTTAACTGTTCTCTCGTATGGATAATTATTATGTGCCTGTTGAAAGTGAGTAACATCAGGTTGCTGCAGTCTGTATCATTGCCAGTCTGTTTGATTAACTTTCAAATACATATTCCCATTCGGATGAGTAACAAGGAAATACAATTTGCCTGATATACATAAGTCATTAAGTGAAACTGTATCTTTATATTCTGATGGTTTGAACTACATCATTGGTTGGTTGAGATTTTAAATGTAATCTTAAACAGTTTGGTGTGATACACTTCAGAATCATCTCAATGGCGCTTGGTTTCAGAGTTTGTTTGATATGATCATTCATTCAAAGTTCTATAAATTAATATATGTATTATTTAGGGCTGCAACGATTCGGGTACCCTAGGGTTCGGATATAACCTTCTCGGTTATCGAATATTCGATTCGGATATCTACATCAATATAGACTACCTAAATTAACGTAGGATTTTTTAACCTGACCCCATATGTTTCATAAAAAAATAAGTTTTTTCTCAAACTCTTTTTACTCAACTTATTCATTAATCATACATGAATTTCTATTGTTCTGTTGTAAGCAATTCAGAATGTCGTATTAGAAAAAGTTACAACGTTGATCTAACAACAGTTCCCACAATTGATTTTTTTATTTATTGAAACAATTTACCAATTGTACACTTTTTTATCGAAGACTTAAGATTTCCAGGTAAAAAAACACCCAAGTTCATTCTTGATTTTCTATTCTATTGTACCGTGAAACTGAGGGCAGACTTGAAATTTTAATATGCCAAAATATACGTACAAGTCATTCTGCTGTTTCAAAAATATTTGTATGCACTTTTTTGAAGTGCATTTATGACATACGACTAGTCTTCAAACCAAGATCTTTTCTCAAACGCAAACTCTCGCCACACATTCGATATTAGTGACGCTGGTGGATCAACGAGCGGTTTTTCATAGGCCATACTTGTTTCTGTTTACATGCGGCGCAGTAAATGAAATGACGCGCGCTGATTGGATAATATTATTGCTGGCGTACGCTAAATGACAGTGCCAAACCGTACCGAATCGAAAATACGGATTCCAAATCGGATAATCGATCCGATGCCATGCATTCGGATATATTTGAACTTCGGTGAATCGTTGCAGTACTAGTATTATTACAAGGTATCCCAGTCATTATGTTTTAAGGCAACGGAAGTGATGTTAGCCATTTACATTTTAAAACACTGGTTAAGTACTGCATCGTCCTATAGTCTTTAGAGAATGCTACCACACCGGGAGCCGCAATATCAATGACAATTACAAGGCCTTTTTACCTCCTATGACAGAGGCCAATGTTCGGTGACTTCCCTTCCTTTTTCCTAATTTGGGGAAGAAATTACCAAAAAATTGAAAAATGCATTGGCTATTCTACTCGGTTAGAACTATAACCTTAGCCAAAAAGTGTGCTTCAAATTTCCTAAAATGAAAGGCTAAGGCCCCTTTCCAATTTTTGAAAAAGGTCTTGAATTAACGGTTGTCAATTGCAAAGCATGTGTGCAGTAGAATATAAAATCCTTTTTCATATTTAATCAACTTTGATTATCAAGTAAATCACTAATTCATGAATGCCACAAAAGATAGACCAAAAATTAACTATATCAGTATATGATTAAATTGAAAGTTTTATTTGACTGGTTTTACTGTTCTGTTTTTTTTCCAAAAATTGGGAAGGGGCCTTTCATTTTGGGAAATTCAAGCGGGATTTTTGGCCAAATTTTGAGAAGGTTAGACTACAGACTGAGAGTTTGAATAAATAGCATTGTATTTTGGGAATTTCTAGCCTAAAATTGGGAAAAACCAGCCTTTTTGCAAAATTTTGGGAAGTCACCGAATTTCAGCCTGTGAAATAGAAGGAAAAAAAGCCCTGTATGGTTTGGCCATATTGATGTGGTGTATGATCCATCCAATCATTATTCATTTAAACCCAACTACACCAAAGAACACTGTTGTCACACTGCATTAAATCAGAATTCCAATATTGTGAGTAAGCAGTTTTAAATGATAGTGATTTGATGCATGTTTTATACTGCTGCTTAGTAGGATTCCAGGTGTGACTATTGATTAAAATATATTGTGTACAACTGCAGTCCCATCTGGGCTACCTTCCACCTTCCTCATGGGCTAGTAATAATTGATATGCATGTCAACATACTTCAACTTGGCTGTTTCTTAAGCTGCTTGTACAATTCAGTCTTCTCCAAGACCCATGTCCAAATTGTTGTTTTGGCCTTGAATTAGATGCAAGTTTCTGAGTTTAATTTAGCTGCAAATATATATGTTTTATTTTGAAGATTACTTTAAGACGTTTTTTAAATCCTGTTGAATAGTAGTTTTTATTGAAAAAGACTGACAAATGAAACCAACTCCTTTTAAAAGGTTTAAGGATGTGTTGTAAACTTTTAAAATAAGACTTGAAATTCTATTCATTACAATTAATACTCTCTTTCAGAAAATCAAGTATGAGGCATCTATTTTATCTGTTCAAGAGAAGTTTACAGTTGGAGAGGCTAGAAAGCCTGAGAATAGGATAAAAAACAGATACAGAGATGTCAGTCCATGTGAGTACTTGACTTTTTAACAGTCTTAGACCACAAATTAATTTTTTGTGACAGGTTGCCTGACTATAAATTCTATATACTTTATGAAGGAAACTCTCTGAAACTAGGTTGCCCTCCGAAAGACTTAAAGAAGGAAAAAAATCCTTTCGGGCAGGGGGCAACCCAATAATTCTGCCTTCATCAATTTTCAGACCTCCTAGTGAAACCTTCAAAAACCAGACAAAACCTTCAATTTGGAGGAAATCCTTGTAAACACTAAGTCTTGCCTCTCATTGCTGTGAGTTTGAATCCGACACGGGACTGAATTCTGCATGTCAGGAAGCTCTCCACCTAGTTAATGAGGGTCTCAGTAATGATAACTATTCATACTCGATTTTTTCAGTTTGATTTGTGATTACCTGAATACTCGGATACTCGCCACAGCCCTATGAATGTTTCATTTTTTTGTTTAAAATGAGAAATGAAATGAATATTGCATTATTTCTATTGCTACATCATTCACTTTGTCTTTATTGAATTCCAGATGATCACAGTCGTGTAGTGTTACAGAAGATTCAAGATGGTGAATCAGATTATATTAATGCTAGCGTCATTGAAGTGCCTGAGTCAAATAGAAGATATATACTATCACAGGTGCCGTTTAGTTATAAATTAGTACTGTAGAACTGTCACAGATGGGATTTTACACAAATCCACTGATTTCCTGAGATTGGATGACCATGGGGTCATTTTAATCTTGTGAAATGAGTAAAGTTAGTTGTCAAACACTTATTGGGAGGGGGTTGTTACCGGTTGGTTGGAGTAATCTCATTCTTCTCAAATCTTTAATTGACACATCATGATCGCTAGTGGAATTATTGGTAACAGTGGCTTTTCAGTTATTTTAATTTTAGTGCTTTCTGACCTCCGTGGTTGAATGGTTAAGGTCACTGACTTCAAATCACTGTAACCTCTTACTGATGGAGGGTCGTGGGCTCGAGTCAAGATACCAACCATGTCTCTTTATTAGAGAAAATAGGCAGTTGCTTACGGAGGATGGGAGTCTAGTACTACATTTGTAGTTCTACCCAGGAATGATGCTTAGGTGAACGGTCCACCTCATATGACGTTTGACTGTTGAAAAGGGATACATGTAAAACTTGATGTATGAATAAAAAGTGTTTTCTGATCATATTTCAAAAAATGAAGATTTTTTTCTTCTGATTTGTCACCCATCATGCCCCTGTCAAGAATTTCTTAAGGTTTAAAAAGGTTGTTCACTTGACAAATAATTGGTTTCTTTTTATCTTACACATGTTCAACGATATCACAGTACAGAATACATTATTTACATAAATAATGTGGATTAGTTGTAAAGTACATGCTGTAGTCCATTAATCTTGTACCATCATGGCATGGTAATGTATTTAGGAGATTGACTCATTATGAGCTTCATTTGTTCTCATGTCTCGTGAACAGCTGATTCGCACAGGTAACTGTATCATGAATAGATAATAAATAAATGAATAATAAATAAATATTGACTTTTAAAAAAAATAAAATTTTTTTTTACTAATATGTATACATATTAGTAAAAAATTTTTTTTTTTTAAAAGTCAATATTTATTTATTATTCATTTATTTATTATCTATTCATGATACAGTTACCTGTGCTGATTCGTTGTTCTCGAGCAAACAAATTCTCTTTGAAAAAATGTTAACCTAATTTCCAATTTTTATTACAATTTGTACCAAAAAAGTTACGTGGAGATTATGTCATCCTTAAAAAACTGTTGGTTTGCAGATATACAACACTCAACAGACACTTATACAATGTTCATTGGGTGTGTAGGTGGGAATTAAGGTGGATTTGTTTGTAAGATACAATACTTGTGTTTAAAATGATTTATTTGTCTTAATAGCTTCAACAAATTTTGGGGACAGGGGATGTTCCAATGACTTAGTGTGCAAACCAACAATTATTAAGGTCAGCCATATATAACAGTTTTTAAAGCAATTGCAAACAAACAAACATTCATACAAAAAAATCTGAGCCTAACTCATTGTATCCATGGGCCTACAATAGAATTATTGTGTTTCAGGGTCCATTAGAACATACTGCTGCCCAATTCTGGCAAATGGTTTGGGAGCAAAATTGTAAAGCAATCATCATGTTGAACAAGGTCATAGAAAACAGAACTGTGAGTACATATTTATGAATCTTTTAAACTAATGCTATATTTTGTTCGAAACATCTTACTTGCTGAATTTTTAGCAACAAAAAACTTTTTCTTGAACATCTTAAAAAACGGGATAACTTAGTTGGTCGGCATGACTTTTTTTTCGAATATATTTCTTCAGTTTTGAGGTAAATTTTGTATGAGAATAAGAATAATGATAAAAAATTGATCCAGACAGAGAAGTCTAGAGTTGGCTAAATAATAAGGAACTTTTTTCATAGCTTTTCTCACATTATTTTTCATTTTAAAGCATTTAATGATCTAAACATGCTTTCTGTTATATGTTGCTTTACTTGTTTCAAGTTTCAAGTATGATGATTCATTTGAATTTATTTATTCACAAGCTGATGACTCTTAGTATTGATTGAAATATACTGACTAACTGATATTAATCATGTCTTGATAGAATAGATCTTCTGAAAGTGTCACCAGGTCATTAAGCACTAATCCTTGTAATTAAGTGTTTTATTTTTAAACAGTGTTTTAAACTTCTTTGTTGTGAAGTGTAGTAGAAAATGTGTGACAGCTACAGTACAATAATGCTCTCATATTTTCTGACTTGTGTCTGGATTTCTTCCTCATTTTAATAAAGTCTTAAGAATAACGATTTTATGGCCATTTTGCTACACTAAGTGCACCAGACTTATAAAATTGGTGTTAAAACATCAATAAGATATTGGCTTATCAGGGTTACTAATTTTAACTTGACAATTAGACCAACCTTGATATTAAGAAAAACATTCTTTGTCCTTAAGTTGAACTAGATACCAAGGCTTCAGGGGTTTGTCAGCTTCTATAACAGTGCCCTATAAAAGGCCCCTTCCCAATTGAAAATTTCTTTAAAATCATGCATTTTTCCCAAAAATCCAAACTCACATCAGCTATTTTATTTCCCAAATCAGCAATTTTAGCGATAATTCTTCCCAAAATCAACGGGCTAAGGCCTCTTCCCAATGAAGACAGAAAACCCCAGCAAGGTTTAACTGTACTGTAATGGTTGCTGCATGTTTCAGTTAAAATGTCACCAGTACTGGCCACTTGGTGAAGAAGATGAGGAAGATGAAATGACCTTCGAGGAAAGTAATCTCAGGGTCACGTTACAAGAAGAACAAGAATATCAACATTTTGTTATAAGAACATTTGATCTGGAAAATATGGATGTATGTTCTATAGTTTTAAATTTTTTTTGTGAAGTTTGTATGCTTTATGTCGGCAGACCTGTAGTATTGATGTACCATTGAACAATTATATTATATCTACTGTTAATACAGTCCTGGGATGATCGGTGGTCTAGTGTTAACGCGCTGGACTACTGAACGAAAGGGCATGGGTTTGATTCTCGGCTCAGCCTTTCGACTTTCTCAGGGAGGCTTTGTCAGTCATTCCAACTACCATCCCTAGTACTGTGTCTAGAAAATCACAGGAAAAAAGGGCAAGGCATGTATCGATGCTTCATACCGGTTACAATAAAGAATGAGAAAAAACTAATAAAAAAAGAGTAGGTAAATGAATGCCTAGTTCTCCTATATTTTATCTCCCCTCTCTATGGGGTGGCTCTGAAATGACCATAGCAGTCAAATGGGCGGATAAACAACAGATAATACTGACTCATGTAAGCAATTATAAATTTGTTCTCATATATTATTAGTTCATTAAGCATGGGTTGTTGCTCAACTGTGCAAGAATGTAACATGAGGTCTTAATTTATACAGGGCTCTTATTTGACCCTTTAAATGACATTTTCTTATTTGAAATTAACAAAAGAAAACTTCTGACTCTAGAGAATTTATACCAAAAGGTCAAATTTCCTGTTACTTTCTTAGGAAATTTTTATGGCCTTTTAAATTTAATACCAGACAAGGGTCAGTTTGGACCCCTACTTTTGACGACGAGTGAGTACCCTGTTTTTATCATAATAACCTTTATTTTACAGGTGCTCAATTTTTCATGCAATGTGATGTTTTTGATATTTCAGAAAAATGAAGTTCGTGAAGTGTATCATTTCCATTATACGACTTGGCCTGATTTTGGTGTTCCTTCGTCCCCAGTTTCGTTTCTCATGTTCCTTGATGCTGTACGGGAGAAGGGGGTTCTAGGATCGGACGTAGGACCAGCAGTCGTACACTGTAGTGCCGGTATTGGTAGAAGTGGGACGTTTTGTCTTGTTGATTCTGCTCTTGTCATGGTACGTATTGAAAGTCTTATATATTAGAGATTGTTTCTTGCACTTAGTGATAGGTTCTGTGTCCGGACGGGTGATGCAGTTCCTTTGTTTTGCACAGAAATTGGGAAATTGTTTATGTATAGAATTCTGTTTGAATTGTAGTTTAATCTTATTATTATTATATAGAAAATATTGCAAACACAAAATTGAAATTCAAGCTGTGAGACTTTACTCAATTTTTGTAACCTCACATATGATATTTAAACAGTTGTTGGATAACCGTTTTCAATCTATCCATATCATTCAACAGATTTGACCATGAATGGTTTTGGACATACACTTTTATTAATGGGTTATTTCTTTGGTAACTAGATTTTACCATTTCTTCTAGCACCAACACCACTTACTAGAGTGCTTTTATACTTATAAAGTTATATAGTTATTGCCATATTTGCAATCCACCTATGGCCAAGTGTTTAGGGTGTCCGCCTTCAGAGCAGGAGATTGAAAGTTCAAACCCCAGTGGAATTGGGTTTAGAACTGATGCGGTCAGTTAGTGAGCCGCCAGCTAGTTAAATAATAGTTACACTAGGCCCATATCACCCAGGTGCCCGGTAAAATTAGAAAGGATTCAAGAGATACTATGCACACAAAATAGGTGTCTCATTTCATTAGCCAACCAGATTGGCCCATTCAATAAAGGTGACGCTATAATAAACAAAACCTTTACCTTAGGCCATTATAAATTAATTGCTTGATTATCATCCAAATTTCGAGTCGAGTTTGGTTGTCACAAAATCGTAATACAAGTCAAACAATGACGATACGTCACTATAATAACATGCGAACCAGTCTTTTTCCACTTTTAATAGGCCGTCATAAACGGCAACAATCAGAAAAACATGTTTTTATTTTCAAGATTTCGGCTGCACAAAAATCAGCTGTTTGACGGATATACTCTTCAACGCGGAGAACACGACAAGTTTACTATGCGACATTATATATAGCATACACTTATACGGCACATTTTACTAATATGCGGCACCCATTGACGGAAAGGTTTTCCTCGCGATTTTTTTTTCAAAATAGAATTTGTCGGGGCGGCACTAAAAATAGGGGGCGGGCGGGGATGATAATCAAGCAATTAATTTATAATGGCCTTATGGATTTATTTTACTTTCAGGTTGAGAAGACAGGAACATTAAATGATATAAATATCCAATCATTGTTGATATCAATGAGATCTTACAGAATGGGTCTCATACAAACATCAGAACAGCTGAAGTTTTCATACATGGCTATCATTGATGGTGGAAGGAAACTTGTCGGTTCACTAGGTACTCAGGACGGGCCAAAGAATACTGTAAGATATTGAAATATGTACTTATTAAAGATGTTTGCTACCGTTCGCTACATTTTTCACATAGACATATAGGCAAAATGAAAACTGAAAAATGGAATTTTTTAAAACTGCATGATCATAGCATGTGATAACAGAAATATTTTAGCGAAATAAATTGGGGGTCACTGATCTCGTTTTTTGAGTTATCTGCCCTTGAATTTGAATTTTTGCTTATTTTAGGTTTTAGTATTTATATGACTAGATTCATTGCAAACATTTAGAAATCTTTTTAGCTATTGTCAGTTTAGTAGTGCTTCCATGGTTAAATGGTTATGGTCTTTGACCCCTAATCACTTCCCCTTACTACTGTGAGTTTAAAACCAACTCAGGATCAGACAAATTACTCTTGTGTGGAAGCTGGCCAGCAAGTTTACGGAAAGATGTTGGTTTTACATAGGTGTATTTTTGGGGTCTTCCTCCATTTAAAAGCTGAAAAAGGGCCAAATGTTGAAGCTAAATAAGCCCAAATGAAAACAATATATGTATTATTATGTACATGTACATATAGATAAATAAAACATGTAGCAGTTTTACTTATGTATTTAGTACAGTGCTATTCTAAGCTGAGATGGTGTTAATATTATTTTATAAAAAAATAATTGTTTAGTCAGTTTATATAATTGTTGAAATATTGACACAATGGATGGCTGTTTCTCAACTTTTGTAGCATCACATTTTATTCCTTGAAAAATTACCAAGCTATACAAAATTTGGAATTTTTTACTTTTATTATCAGGAAGAAGAAGCTCCGCCTCCCCCAACAAGAGTCGAAAGTCTTTCTCAAAATCGTCGGGGTCAGAAGCCCCCGCCCCCTCCACCTCGTAGTTTTCCTATTGATGAAGAGTCTAGAGGAGAACCATTGAACAAAATACCGAAGCTCGATTCAACTACTGTACCTCAGAAGCCTCCAAGGTCAGAAATTAGTGAAACAGATGTGCTTGATTCTTATTTGAAAGTTAAGAACAGTTCTGAAAATTTACCGAGTGGTGGTCCAGATAATAGGCAGCTTGAAATAGATTCTGAAAATAATAATCCAAATAAAGACAATAGGATTAATCTAGGACATGGTGATAACAATGCTAGTTATCAAGATGATAGTCATGAAAGTGTAGACGATGAGGATACAACAGTACCACCCAGTACTGAGGCAAATTCAAGGTGTGTTTCATCCTAAAACATAATAACCATTTCTTAAACTAACGCTTTTCTGACGTTTTTTTCAGTACCGGTACTTCAAATTTTAAGATCTTGTTTTTTTTAGCTCTCAGACTTAACAGTTTTGAATGCTGCTCTATTGAGCTAAGCATATGGTGTTCAAGAACTTACTCTTTGCCTATTGATTTAATGTTGTTTCCTAGTCACATGGCCTGAACCTTTGAGTAACATTTAACTTGGGGACATTGTCAGGTGTTTGTAAAACCGGTTTTCATTGGTAGAATAGATACACAGATTTGAATGACCTACTAATGTTGACTGTTAGCATGAATCAACACAGAAATGTAAACCAGTTTATCAATGATAAAATTCAAAGTAGTGTATGCAACTTAAGCTTTTATTTGTAATTGTTGAGACTGTAAAATTCTGTTGATGTCCTAATGAAAAAAATGACTATTTCAAATTCATGTAAGTCTAAGACAATGGCTGCTTAAATTTACTGGATGGAGCCAAGTTTCTGAAGCCACAGATGTTAATATTTCGTCCACAAGGTATGTTTGCTTACCTGTATGTACTTGTTGATGTTAATCGATTGTTTTTCTTTTTTGTTTTTTTTAGTGACACACATCTTAGACAGAGAAGACAAGAGGAAAGACAGAAAAGAAAAGAGAAAACACAAGATATGATTACAATAATGAAAGAGAAGCAACAACAAAGTGAGACATGGAAGAAGAGAAGGTCATACATGAAGCCGGTCGCGATTGGTCTCACTTTGTTAATTGGTACTTATTTAATATGGAAAGTTTTATGGTAGAATTGTTTATCCATGTGTTTGTTGATAACATTAGATTCAATAGTTAGAAAATTTTATTTGAATTTCATCATGTAAATAGGATAATCTCTCGTGTATGTATGAAGATTTTTGAAACTCGTTCTTAGTTCTTAATAAAAATTGTATTGAATTTTGAAACAAGTTTTATTTGAAAATTGGGTCCAGGAAGTATGTGTACAGTTTGGGGGCCATATTGGGGTCTTGTTTATGATTTGTTATAGAACTTTTAAGTCTGATTCTGTTGTCATAATTGGAAAAACAAAAATATCTAATGGTTGACTTTATTAGGTACAAATATACATATAGACCTAAGTCTTGTTTGGACTGCAAAAAATGCAATATTTTTTGTTTGTTTATTATCTGTTATTAATATAAATGGGACCATTGGAAAGAAGACCCTATGAGTCATTCATTGGTACAATTTGCCAAACTGGTTTCAATGAAGGACGATATCAAGTAAGCTAAATTACTGAGACATAACTTTTAAGTGATTTCAAAATAATCATGGAAAATGCAACCAAACAAGACTTTTGTCCTTATTATATAATATTAGATTATTGCAACCACTAGCTAAGCCAGGTCAATAGAGAGAGGAAATGGTAGATGAAAATCAGTTAATAGATATTTTTTTTGGAAAGTAAATTTTAAAAGAAAATCAAGCAGATGCTTAGTAATTTGCTCTTCAAGTCTGATAACATGATACACTTATTGTCCTGCCCAGAAGTTTAGTTCAAGAAATTAAAGAAGCAGTAAGTAGAAATATAATTTGATCTTTATGCAAAATTACTTCAGTTTTTTACATACAGTTGATTCTTATTATGTCAAACTTGCTTATATTGATTATAAAAAAATTGGGATAATTATGTCTGTTTCTTGTGGTACGGAATTGTTTATTCTGTTATCTATATGATATTACAATGTGTACCTCAAATTCAGCTAATCTCCAAACTTTGTTGATGTCTATCAAACTATAATATTATCTCAAACTGATTTCCACTGTCCCTAGGAATTTTTTAGATAAAGAGAATCAACTGTTATTTTCATTAATTTTTTTCGTGATACTTTTTTGTAACATTTTTTTCTATGATTTAGTCTTTTAAAGCTTTAATACAAGTGTGAATGATTTTTATGTTGGTATTCTTTTTTATGAATGTATCTGAAGATAGGTATTGGATGAATTATGATATCATTATTTCGGCCTTATTTGATACAATTGTATAGGTATCATATAATTATTATTATTGTTACTTCATCTCTCAATGAACTTGTACAGACATGTAAACATTAGTTTTACAATAAGTTACCATATAAGCTTATTGTAGGGTATAAATATCCTGTATATTGTCATACTTTATGTGAACCCTAAAACTTATGAAATAAAGATTCAGGCCCACATGGAATTGTTATTGTTAACATGAACATTTTTTTTATTAGAATTAAAATCCTCTCCTTTCTATTTTAAGTTGTGAAATAGCTTTCGATTTTTAAAAAACAAAAATCCCTGACCAGTATCAAAATATAGAAATCTGATTGGTTAACTTAAGTCAGTTCAGTTTTTAAAATTGGCCAATCGTAAAGCTGTATTTTGATACTGATCATGGTACTTAGTTTCAAGCTCAAGTTTTGAAGTACTTAATGCATTTTAAGAGTTATTGAGTAAGCATTTATTTTATGTCAATAGCAAACTGCATGAACTGGATAAAAATGTTGATTGATAACTTCGCATTGCTTAAATTCTTGCTTTATTAGTTAGTGACATTTTCTGTGTTGGAATTATGCTCAAAATTTGGGCATTTTTATGTAAACTAGAGATTAATAATTGACATTTTAAATGGCATGATTAAGGTATCCTGGGTTATTTCTCTATATTGTGAACTTTCTCTCATTTTATCTAATGGTAATACTGTTTTATGGTAGCTGTAGAGTTAAAGATGTTAATTAAAAATCATGTCTGGTGAACATTGTTCATTTTGTTATGTATATAAACTAGTGATACTTCCTGTGTCTTATTTTAATGTCTTTTACACTGTTGCTTATTTTGTACTGTTGAAGTCATGTATTTTTAATGATACTTTATATAAGTAATTTTATAGTGAAATGTTATTTAGCATATAATCTTAAAACCTTGACAGATAATTCCTGTCTTTATTCCAACATTTAAGTAAGCTTATTGTATGCTTGCAAGAAGACTGTATATTGTGTACTATCTTATACACTCATTGCATCAATTTGAAAAAAAAACACTTTGTGTTGACGATGAAATTGTCCTGTTGGCTGTTTCACTAGTTGAATTTTCATGAATATATCAATAACTGGGGTGAACGTTTTCTGGAATATGTCAGAATTTCCTTTTTTTTTCGCAGGTCAGGACCGTACTGGTTTTTATTATACGCTCAACTCTGATGGGGCTATACAATCTCTACCCAGAGTTGTTGTTCCCGCTACGCTCACACTAACCTCTGTTAATGTCTAAAAAGTAGTCCGGCTTCACAATGATAGACGTGAGATTTCCAAATGGTGACAAATCCGCAAAAAGAAACTGAAATAGATTTTGTTTTGTTTGTCTGAAAAGAATCGCATACATAAACTAAATTATAGGAAATTGACATCCAAGTCAGGTATCTCCTCATTGTAATATCCAAGATTTGAATTTTTTACTTCGGTATTACTCACTAAGTTTGTTTTAGAGTTACAAGGTTAAATACACTAAATGAAACAGCTTATAACGGAGCAACCTGAAGCATTTATCTAAAACGATACGACATATTTCATAACAACATTTAACAAACAATTATAAATTATACACAAAGCATGTTAATTGATCGAAGTGTAGTTTGCCAAGAATTTTGGCATTGACAGAGGTATGTATGGATTGGAAAGGAACAACAACTCTGGGTAGAGATTGGGGGCTATACTGGAATTGTTCACTGATGATTTCAAAACAACTTGACATGATTTTTCCCCTACATGACACAGTGTGTTGTGTATACAGTGTTCTCACTGATTTTTTTAAAGCACTAGCCCAAACTATTGGTGGACTATTGAAAATAGACAATTTACAACTAGCCTGAATACACGATTTTGAGAAAGTTCACTAGCCCGAATAGAAATTTACTAGCCCAGGACTGTGGGCTAGTGGGTTAGCGTGAAGACTGTGCCAAGGCCTGTATCTCCAAGATCAAGGTCACACCTGAAGGTCAAAGGTCAAATATTGGGTTCGCTTTGTCTAGACCGCTACTCAAACGTTCATTTGTTATAATCAAAAACAAATATTGGTGAAACTAAGAAAATGTCTTAGATAAAACCTTATTGTAGTCTTAGTTTTCTTATGATGAGTATAAAGTATTGGCTAGTATACATTATCTTAGTCGTTTTCATCATTATGTGTTCTTTATGAAATGCTTATGATGACATTGTAAAATTATTATTTTGGAAATAAAAAAAATGAGTGAAAATATTTTGCCGAGAAATTCAAATACTTGATATTACTGGTACAGGCAGCTATTGAATATTTTAAGACTTCATTCTTTTATATAATGTCATGTGTTATGATCATTTTGAAGTTATTGTTGTTCGTTTGTTGGTTTGTAAATATTTAATGGTGCATTCTTTATCTCATAATCCATGTTAGTAGATTCAGATCTGTCAAACACCCATAAAAAGGGATTGATGAAAAACATCAAAATATTGGGTGACCACTGATCAAAATCGAAGTACTGAAATTCATTCACACCGGCTATAGAAAGCCGAACTATTGTTTAGTGTCAAAAAAATGTATGCTCCATTGCATTCTGGTCTATGTTTCAACCAGAATTCAGAAATAGATACATTTTCTAATCTGTTATTGCTTATTATTACTGTATGCTAATGTGCCTGCGATAATTTGCGAGCTGAATTTTCATTTATAGTTGGTCTGAAGAAGAACAAATATTGAAAAAGTTAGGTGTAAAATTCTGGTGTTAAATTTTTTGTCATGTTTATTGATGGCTTATTTGTTACTACAATGACATGAACTTTATGTAAAATATACGAATTATCTATTGTTGCTGTTATGAAATATTTAGTTTTTACAAAATTGTTAGAAAAAGTTTAGAATTGAAAATATTGTTTATATTGGTGCTAACATTTCCCCCGAGATATTGTTATGTACAGTGTACGAACTTCATGATGATAAATTATGTTGTAAACTCTTCTTCAAGATTTACTCTGTTTAAATATGTTGAGTTATATCCCTCAATCTGTAGTTTTGGCTTCCTTCAGTTAAGCTTTTGGAGCTAGCATTTTTGGTCTTTTTTACCTACTGCCTATTTTCTTTAAAATCCACTTAGGGATTGGTTTGTTTGAGATAATGATTTAATTTGTCATGAATAATTAGCATTCAGGTCAGTGTCATTTGGGTAATCAATTTTAGAACATCTTTACCTGTTTCTTACAGAGATACTGTTGTGTGATATTATTTAAGGGACAAGCATATCAGGTTATTAAACATGAATTTAATTATGCCTCCTTGTTTCTTACATTATTGTATTCCAATAATTAAATAAACTTTGATCATTAATTAATGCATTGATTAATATTTTTTTAATATTAATAGGTGTAACTTCCCACCTCATGAAAAGTTTTTATATAGTTTTTATTGACAAATGATAGTGAAATAGTTGCCTCTGACTGATAACTTTTGTTGATTTGGTCACTTCGCTATAGAATAGCAATCTTTATAATGACTATTTTTTTTGTAGCCTGAAATGAATGAAATTATATGAAAGCTAGTAAAATGTTACAGAAAGTGTTATAAAGATTGAAAAGGTATGGCTTTCTGGATAATGATAAAAAAATCAATGCAAAGTCTGTAGTTTTATGATTAAATTTTGTTGTAAGAAATTGTTTACACTACCTTCTTTGATGTAGATGAGTCATATTTTATATAAAGAATGATTATACAAGAAATAATTATTCTTTTATATGTAGATATAAATTGATTAATTACAACAAGCAAGCATTTTAAGTACTATCCTTATTACTTTGTATTTCAAATTGTTATGCATGTTTATTTAATGGTGTTAAGCTTTCATTGGTGTTTCAGTTGACATACTACAAAATCATGCAATCTGATTGGTTGATACAGTAAAAAATCAAATACTGCAATCTGATTGGTTGATAGAGCATTTCCTATGCAGCAATCTGATTAGTTGATACAGTAAAAATATTCAAATACTGCAATCTGATTGGTTGATAGAGTAAATATTTTCAAAAATGTCACTTATCACTATTCAGTTGTAATTTACGCATGCCAGACTGTGTATGTTTCGTTCTCTCTAAAGGCATGAATTGTTGTATTGTGTTTCAGAAAATATTCAAATACAAATTTAGCCATTCATTAAATATATATGAAAACTATAATATTGAATCTTTACTGAAGCCAGATGCATAATTGTTATTCCATTACTTCTAAAAGTAACCTAAGTCTGTTGCAGAAACACCTTAATGTTAAAATCATTAATCAACGTTGCTCATTCACAATGCACCATTGGCTTGCTGGCTGTAGAATATTTATCAGTGTATTTCACCCTTATCAGGTTATTTTTCTTTTCTTTATTATGGTGTAATTTAGATTTTTTTTTCATGTATGAAATTTGAGATGAAGTTATTTGTTTGCTATCTGTTACAATTTGGTATTTGTATCATAAAGTCCTGTATATGTATTATAGACCAAAGTAAATGTTAACTACTTTATATATAACATACGTCTTTGTTCTTTATTTTCCCTAACAAGTGGCAACTGTCAAGCTAAATTACATGTCAGTGATTTCACTCAGATGTAAGGCTGGTGTCTTCCCCCTGTGTTAAAGCTAAAACAAATAGGCCTATTTAATGACAAAAATTGGCCTATATAATGACAACAATAGGCCTATATAATGGCAACAATAGGCCTATATAATGACAACAATTGGCCTATATAATGACAAAAATTGGCCTATATAATGACAACAATAGGCCTATATAATGGCAACAATAGGCCTATATAATGACAACAATAGGCCTATATAATGGCAACAATAGGCCTATATAATGACAACAATAGGCCTATATAATGACAACAATTGGCCTATATAATGGCAACAATTGGCCTATATAATGGCAACAATAGGCCTAATTAAAGACAACAATAGGCCTATATAATGACAACAATTGGCCTATATAATGACAACAATTGGCCTATATAATGACAACAATAGGCCTAAATAATGACAACAATAGGCCTATATAATGACAACAATAGGCCTAAATATTGACAACAAAAGATCTGAATATTGAATAATGACAACAATGGACTTGAATAATGACAAAAATGGACCTGAATTACAACAATATGACTGAATTACAATAACAATGTGCATATTTAATAACAATTGGCAAATGCTAGTATATAACAAAATAGGCCTGATTAATGACAACAATATACCTAAATAATAGAACATTCGGCCTGAATAAGACCATTCAATATTAAATATCACAACAATAATATACATGTATGACAACAAAAGTGCCTGAATAATGACCAAATATAAAAATAGACCTGAATAGCAACATTTACTCAACAATACTTTAAAATGATTCATTTTGCCCTGGTTTATTCAGTACAAAATGTACACAGATTGAACTGATAAATTAATCATTTTGAATGTACAGTACATCCTGTCCAAGGCGGCCCTCTCCTGAGCAACAATCTCCCTTTACCAACGGCATGATTTTTTCTCACTGCACGATTTAAGTATTAATCTTACCTCTCTAGAACAACAACCTCTCAACAACAACATACTTTTGCTACTCCCAAAGGGTGTTGCCTTGGAAAGGTTGCACAGAACTACCAGTCTTAGTGGTCTACATGATACTTTCTCATTATGCCAGTTCTATTCTTATTTCGATGTACATTTGTATATCAAAGTTTGTTAGTTCATTAACTAAATTTATACTTCCATCAGTTAAATGTGATGCATTAGTTCCAATAATCAGGATGGAGAATCAAAATCGCATCGTGTCTTCGGAATTTTTTAAACAAACGGGCGCCATTTTGGAATGATTTTTTTTACCTTTTCTTTTTTTAAAATAATTTTATATACATGTAATACCATAAGTCGCTTTTCATTCGTCTGTTTCTGATAATGTATAATACATAAAATTCCATTAATTGGTTTGAAGCAAAGTTATCACGGTCTTAGAAATCGAATCGAGCGAGAATTAGTTAATGGTGTATGTGCGTATGAAATAACTAGGGGTGTAACGACTCACAGGCTTCACGGTTCGATTCAAATCACGCAGATTCTGTAAAAGATTCGATTTTTTACGATTCGATACGATACTCTTCCATAATTATGATAAATGAAATATAGTGAAATTAATCTTTGCATTTTGAACAGTATTATTGTCATACATAATCATACAGTATTACCTGTATGATTGTAATATATACCCTACTGCATTTGAGGCTCTATTTCAATTAACAAAACAACAATTTCAAACAGATCTTTACTGCAACAAACTATAGAAAATATATACAGATTACAGAATGTAGCATATACTGGTATATAGCTTTATGTCAACTGTCACAAATTCAATATACTTCCCTTGGCAATTGATAAATTTCTTATCGGCGAATCGTAAACCGTGAGTGCTATTAAATCGCGGTGTACCGCGAACCGCGATGAATCGTTACACCTCTAGAAATAACTGATATCTACGAGAAAAGAGATAAGTGTTGAATATCTCTTCAGCATATCACTATGTGTCACTTTGAATACCAGTTTGTACATTATAAGATGTTGTAGTGGAATATTGATGTGATATACCGTAGCTTGGTACTGGGGTTGCTGCACGGACCGTGGCTGAATGCGAGACATCAACAATTGGAGTGTCTGGTTGAGGAGCGGGTTGTATTACTTTGGTGTAGCCTTCAATCTGTGAAAAATTAAACAAGGTTGATAAAAATATGAACATTTATCAATCTCTCTACTATACATGTACTTGATCGGTACGTCATAAGTTTGTCACCGCGGAGATTTTGTAAATTTAATTATTTTTTCTCATGGTATATATATGCCTGTTATCAACATTATTTCAGTTATACACCAGGGAGGTATAAAGCTGTTTACCTTGTTCTCAATAAGTAAATAAAAGTCACACTCCGGAAATAAGTAGTTTAACCTTTATTGGCAAGTGGCCTTTACTCGGAGGTCTTTTTGTTCTAAATAATCAATTGCATTAAACATGATTCTATTGATAGTGCGACCTTTATTCGGAGATGGGTGCTAAGACAGGATTGACTGTATATATGTGTCACTATAACTATGTTCTATTGTTAGAAATCCTACCATATTCCGATGGCTCTTTCTGTTTCTGACAGCGACACACGTGAGGGCGGTGAACACACAAACACCAAACAGGGACCCTAGGACTATACCAATCACAGCCCCTGTAGACAATCTACAATCTGAACCGTCTCCACATGGGTCAAAACCATTACAGT
This sequence comes from Lutraria lutraria, assembly GCA_964023205.1. Lineage (NCBI taxonomy): Eukaryota > Metazoa > Mollusca > Bivalvia > Venerida > Mactridae > Lutraria > Lutraria lutraria. The sequence continues at coordinate 26,713,770 of OZ026839.1, forward strand.
TAACACTGTCATCTATACACCGTCCGTTAGAACATCCGTACTCATAGTTGTAGCAATAGCCTGTCGACATAAGACTAAGTTTTAGTATGTTCGAACTTGTACACACCGACCTGTGAACAAAGGCCACCCTTGGAGAAAATATCATGTGACCTTTATTGACAAGTGGCCTCTATTCGGAAGTCATTTTGTTCTAAATAATCTGTGAGTTTTTCAACGAGTGGCCTTATTCACAGGGTGGCATTTATTTGGAGGTGGTCTCTAACACAGGATTGACGGTACATTTTTTCTAGTTTGTTATCCAGGTTATTTTTTTCTATTCATTTTTTACTTTAATTATATGATTATTTTAATTGTTAAACTTTAAATGGTTGCAACACAAGTAACTGAAATCGAATTATGATATACAGTATAACCTCTCCAGAGTGGCCCTCTGTAGAGCAACAACCTCTCTATAGCACGCCTTCGAAATTTCCCTAAGCCGATATTTAGTATAAAATTAACCTCTGTAGAGCAACAACCCCTAAACAACGGTCAATATTTGCAGCTCCCACAGGGTGTTGCTCTACAGAGGTTGTACTGTACTTGATTGTTTCAAATTTGCTTGCGTTGTATCAGATTACAAACACTAGGCATATGTAATACATGTATAAGAATGGGAATTGCGATGTTTCTGATATGAATAAAGTTTATCAACAGATAAGTGATGGCGAACTTCCTACACAACACATGAGTAATTGATCAGTTTTCCCATGTAAAGGAAGTTGAAATTAACACTTAAATGGTAAGGAATATTCTAGACTGAAATAAAATCCGTTTTGTTTATCACTGTAAAACACTTCAAATTTATATCATTTTTATTTTTCGAAGTTCAATTTCAAAATTCACGCGATGGTAAACTGTCACCGCTACAAACTTGATTCAATCAGATGTCATTGAATGATATTAGTACTAAAATTATTGTTTTAGTTCTATAATCGTATCTATCGAAAACTAATCGCCAAGTGAGAAATTTTTAGCGAAAGTATCGCGAGTTATGATTATTTTACAGTACATTAATAAACACCGAGGAAAAATTAAAACAAATGAATGAAACGAAGCACTTCTTGTTTTCAAATGTCGAATATTTAGCAACATTATTTAAGATTTATACATGTCATCATTGTGTAATAAAATACGGTTTCAATAGTGTTTTTCAATGTCTTCATGCGATGGGGTCGTTCCAAATTATATGCTACAAAATATACATAAATATACTTTCTTAAAATATCTTTTTCATGATGTACATTGAATTTATTTTCATTATTATTGTTGTTTTGTTGAATCGTTATTAATGAAGGTAATATATTTTTTCGAAGACCACATTTTAAAATTAATATTGTTAATACACAGCTCAACTTTTGCAATCAGTCACCTAGATTTTTAGATATTCCAAAAATACAAGACTTGAAATAAAACAGTAAAAACAATCAATTATTTGATATTATTGATAACGTAAACAGACATAAGATATTTTTAAATAAAATAAACAAAGCTTATGATAGAATAAAGTGACGTCATACTATACATCTGTTAAGTATCAAATAAAGTAAGTGATAGTCATGCACATACAATATCCAATGTAAACTGGTTCCCGATGACTTGTCTGTACAAAGCCTTTGGTGCACAGCAACATGGAACGGAAACCAGTTTAATAATATTAAACGATTGTAAAGATGAGTATAATATAGTGTATTCGTCAGACTGAGTGTATTATTAAATTTATTATCATAATAAGATATCTTTATCAACTATACATATAATTATAATTATCAAACTAAAGGTTAAAGTAACACCCATGAACATTTAAACAAGGAAGGCTACATTATAAAACCGGACGGTAAATATACATGTATAAGGCCAACTTTAAAATAATTGTTGCATGGTTTGTAATTTTCAGACTGACTCATTCACCGCCACTCCCCGGACCTAACATTTTTTCAGTGCCTTTGACAAAAAACATGTATTGTTCTTAATTCTAGCATTTCGTTTTCAGTACAAACAAATAATTTTCACGTAAAAAACCTCTATAATTACTATCTCTACACACAATTAGTAGGTTTGGGTCGAGAAATTGAATCCACAAAGAAACACGAGACCGTATGAGAATGGCCTCGTATTAATAAGTTCACGACTGCATCAGTACATTATAATTATGTTATACATGTACTATATAACAGTTATTCACAATAAGGTTCATATATGGAATTTATACCAGTACATACAGTTAAACCTGTGTTAGCGACCACCTCTGAATAAAGGTCACCCTGCTAATAAAGGGCTTTGAACCTTCATTGATTATTTAGATCAGAATGACCTCCGAATTAAGGCCACATGTCAATTAAGGTCACATTGTGTCTTTCCCAAGGGTGGCCTTTGTTCACAGGTTTGACAATATACATGTATATAATATAATTATATACTAAGTTTCAAGCTTACGCATGCGCATGCGAGTGTTTATCCAACACCGAACGTTTCAGATCCGGAAAGCATTGTTGATGTAAGAGGAAATGAGGACTTAACGATAACGATAAATGTGTGAAATACTTTCAACGGGAGACCACTGCGTTTTAATGCTTGAATAACAGCCATGTAATAAACATAATAGCTACGGAATCCAGTCAGTGCCATGTGAGATGCCATCCGACCCCCCCCCCTCATACGCGACACAAACGACATCACGATTAAATAATGCGACAACGTGGTCAACCTACGACCGTGGTCGAGAGGTTAGTGTGCTTGATTAGTAATCCGGCTATCCGGGCTGAAATCTCGGTCGCAGTATAAACTTACCAAAAAGTTTGATTTTGCCTTCGAGTATAGAGAAGTTGCCGGCTAATTGTTGAAGTGTTGAAGGGTAGACCACATTACTATAAACTGGTTATAGGAGAAACGGCCAACGTATATAACTGAACAATTGTTGAAAAAACGGCTTTAAAACCCAATGAAAAAAAAACATGCTTGCAAATGTACTTAATAGCTATATGACATCAGGATATTTTATCAGTACTGATAACTCAGACATTGAGGGCTTATGTATGCTGGTAAATATAGATGCATTGTATCAGTTGGTAGGCCTACACATGTACATACATTTGTGTATCAGTCAATTACACTTTCTACACATAGATATTTTTTTTAAATCATCAAGAAAGCATAATTGACCTTGATACGCACCGCATCATTAAACATTTATCTCTCATCAACAAATTACTTTGAAAAATGATATGGATATTTTTAGTTCGCAGTCCATGTTCATGTTTTATAAGCCAAATGCGACGGGTCCTGTCGCAACTATCCAGAAAGACCAACAGTCCAGTTGGAACATACAAGGATGTAAATATGGAGAAAGGGACAATAAATGAACATAAATTTAGACCGAAAAATTATTGACCTTGAAGAGAATCAGTAGGTTTTTGTATTTGTTCACAAGTATGCAATATACATGTAATGGATAAATTCAGCATTTTCTTGTATTTTTACATAAATATGCAATATAATGGATAAATGCAGCAATATTTTTGTATTTGTACATAAGTATGCAATATAGTGGATAAATGCGGCAAGATGTTTGTATGTGTTCACAAATATGCAATATAATGGATAAATGCAGCAAGTTTTTGTATTTGTACATAAGTATGCAATATAGTGGATAAATGCGGCAAGTTTTTTGTATTTGTACATAAGTATGCAAAATAATGGATGAATGCAGCACTGTAAATTGACTGTACATTGCATGACATATGTACGTAATGAAGAAAGATGCCGACTAATGCTCATAACTGGTAAAATGTTGTACCTTAACTATGAATAAAGTTAACACAAGTTACAATATACTTCCTCTCCAACTCTATATACTTTAGTTAGTAGAGCACCTGACACCACCATGTCATCGATATCGTAAAAATCGATTTTCAAGGGGGATAACTTTTCCGATTAGCCAACTACTAGTAATGTGACGTATACACAGTCAAATAGCGGAACCAAGAAAAGATCTTATGCGACAAAAGATGGAAATTCGTAGGAATTTATTGAAAAAATACGATAAATTTCGTGGCATACCTTTATGAAATGCTGTGAATATGATATTCATTGATTTTCTGAGCGTTGATGTATCATTGTTAAAATATGTAAATGTAAGAAATCGGTCGCTGCTTTCGAAGGTATTGTGGGGTTTCTTTTGCCCACATCTTTTATCTAAACCTGAAAAATAAAAAAGCAGTGTTGTTTTCTAGGATTAACATCACATAAACAACTGAGGTCATTTAAATGAAGACAACAGGCGCAGCTTCCTCGTGTGTGAAGTTTTCGAATATTTACTTAATGATAAAAAGGGCATTTCCATTTTCCGTGCAGCTAGTTGTCAAAGCATTGTGTTTATTATATACAATATATATATACAGTCGACCATGTGCTAGCGGCCACCTCCAAATATAGGCTACCCTGTGAATAAATGTCGTTATTCTAAAAGCCGACATTGATTTCATGTATTTAGAACAAAATGACCTCCAAAAAGACCATCTGTCCACAATGATCACATTTTGTCATTTCCATGGATGGCTCTTATTCACAAGTCGAGGGCTCAGCGCAACACTGTCGTAGCTTGTTCTTACTTCAATATGATTTGAAGCTGAACTTATATTGATATGGAAGTGGTCACTAAGTAAGTTTTTACTATACAGTGCAACCTCTCCAAAGCGCTAAATTATCATGGTTGTAGTTCAGAGGTTGTTGCTCTAGAGAGGTTAAGTTAATAGTACAATAATACTGTATTTACGAATAAACTCACCGTTGACGACAGGAGCATTATCTGGATTTTGTCCATCATAAACTGTGATGAATGTGTCTCTACAATCAATCTGTCTTTTACCCAAATCAAACGCATCAAAATAAAAACTAATTCTATTGTAATTAAATCGTGTCACTAGTGTTACATTACACTCTCCCGTATAATCACCAGCAATATTTAATCTACCGTAATATTCGTCTGTCATTTCTATCAAATTGCTGCAATAATCCGCCATGTTGTCTGAAACAGAAACGAAGATAGGCACGTAAATTATTTCTTGATAATGAAATGCATGCGCTTAAGACTAGTCTTGTTGATCATTATGTAGCAAAGGGAAAGTGAAATACAATGTATTTGACCATCAGTACCTTTAAACATTGTTGGTTTTCTGTTATGAGACAATCTTCAATGATTTAGAATTCCCCGCCTCGAAAAACATTTTACCGATTTTCGTCTTCAGTTCAAACATTCCATGTTAACAAAAGATGTCCACGCCTGATAAAAGATTAAGTCGCGAAACCACACACCAACATTTTACTTAGGAGGGATCAATGTACAGATGACAATTATGTAGAAGTTTGATTTTGGGACAGGATTGTCTGCTGTTTGTTTATGTCAGTCATTATTGGTTGTCTAAGCCAATAATTCAAACTCATAATATCTTATGGCTTATCTATAGACTAGTGCTGTTTTTGTTTCCACAATTACCTGTGCTTTGCGGAAGTGTAACCAGATGTTTTCCTGGACCAATGGGTCTCTTTAACCAAGAGACAGCAGCTAGTCAAACATCAAGTTATAAATGCGCGTCAAAGTATGACATTAGTTCTACCATTCAACATCTTAAGTTTCTCCAATACCATAACAAATAGAATTATAATAACACTCCATGGTCGTGGTTAGGGTGCTGGACTTGTAAGTTGTAACCTGGGGGGGGGGGGTCCGGGTTCGACTCTCGGTTGCGACAATTCACCCACCTTCAGTTAAAACTCAACTTAAAATTTGATTTTCATCAATATGTGGAAAAGTTGTCGGTTCCCAGTGGATTGATTATTTAGTACTAGATAGAATACAGACCAGGAAGACTGGTTAGGTGACCCGGTGGCCGTATATAACAACAATAAGTGTTGGAAAACGGCGTTGAGCCCACTGGAAAAATACATGATATATGATAAAAAATCAAATAATGTATTTTGATCCGTATCTTGACCACATTTTTTATCGTTTGCGAAAACGGGGAGGGAATATAAGACATTTAGTAAATCTGAAATTAAACGAAATGCTAAAAATCTTGTTTTATTCCTTTGGCGAACATGTCGTGTTATGCAATAATTATTTGATAATTATGTTGAATATTGGAAAAGTGGTAAAGCACTTACACGAATCGATGGAATATGTTATTCCAAAACATGTTGATAGAATGGTATATAAAATCCACATAATTTTATTAAATGTAATATGAATACTTCTTAATCCATCAAGATTCACACATCATTTATAAACTATTTACACTAATTTATTACGCCGCTGTGTATTGTTCGTCCGTCTGTGTGTAGTTCATTTCGTATAAAGATACTGTGGTTACAAGTTTAATCTACATTATAGATAACATATTATCATACAAACTAATACATGTGTAATATGATGAATATAAACATACTTCACGTCTACCCTTCTAAATTCAGCTTGTAATCATATGATTCATGATTTACAACCTCTATAAAGCAACACCCTTTGGCAGAAGCAAAACTATGTCGTTGATGAGAGGTTGATGCTCTAGAGAGAGGTTATATTAATAGTTAAATGGTATAGTTGTGAAAGTTCATGCTGTTGTTGAAAGAAGTTTGTAGTTTAAGTGAGGGCTGCTCTGGAGAGGTTTCAGCTAGTGTACTATCAAAACTGTGTAAGTGGCCATCTCCGAATTAAGGCCACCCTGAGTTGATTATAAAGGCCATTGTTTTTCAACCCGTCCTTGATTATTTAGAACAAAATAAACTCCAAATAAGGACAATCTGTCATTAAATGCCATGTTTTGTCTTTCCTAAGGATCGTATTTGTTCACAGGGTTGACTGTACGTATAAAGTATGGTATAAGTTAGTCAAATCTGATGTGATTTTTTATCTGTATGTTATTACTACTGTACTAAGTCTGGGGTACATGTTTTATTTTGCTTTAGGAATTATGTTCCTCGAAAGTATAAATAGTTTTTAAGTTCGGAACCCATCCTTTATTTTATCAAAGCAATGCTTAGAAACGCAAAGTAACACAAAGTCACGCAAAGTAACACAAAGTCACGCAAAGTAACACAAAGTCACGCAACCGACATCTTACGCTAAATATATTCTGCCTTGATGTCAATACTCTTGCTGTGCTGAAATGTTGTGAACAGAACGGAACATAACATTGCTAGTCTTCTAATTTAGTTTATAAGTTTGTTATCTTGTGTTGTATTGTTTTGTGTACAAGTGTATTTTTCAGGAATGTTGACAGAAGTATGATAACATATTGTTGTTGTCTGTCGAATCAACAATCAGCTCATTAGGAGACTTATGAGACTTAGGAGACAGTCTTAACGATAGTAGAAACCCTATACATGTAGTGCAAATCCTTTGTAAGAAAGTTTGACAGCTTCCGAGTAAGTTAGGCTTGTCTGTTCTGGTGGGAATCGAACTAAAAGCGGTGACTGTTGAATTAAACTACAATTAATGTTCATTCTGTTTATACATGTATTTGGTATAAGGTTTACATGTATACATATTCTATATCCTTAACTTTTAAGTTTATTTTATATCAAACTTGTACAAAAGATGGAAAGTTCTGCTATCTTTTCACTAACAAATCGAACATAACTACATGTATGTCAAATTAGTCGATCCGCTGTACTGCAATTCATCGGCCCGGTTATTCTGACATTTTTTAGCAAAGATAAAGGTAGATAAACGTAAAATTCTGATTACCTCGACCTATTTGTATATGTTAGAAAGTATTTTTATCAAATTGGTTAGGGTATTTAATCATTTATTGTCAGATGTATTAGGTCAGTTTCTGAAATACATAACATAGTGTGTCAGATTGTTAAGATTAGAGTCTTAGGTTTGTCTGTGAAATGTTTTAATGTTGAATACAATGTCATGGATATATCTTTTTTTTCTAGTATACAATAATAATCACAAATAAGGCCATCTTATAAAATTGTTGGTATGCAGTAACGCGACTGACTCAGTCAAAATTCCCCAGACACTAAAAATGTTTAATGGGTATGTCCAATATTTGTTCATTCGCTTTTTTAGCTTTTTGTTTTCGGTTTACGTTAACAAAACAGCTTACCTATCTAAGCTCTGTTAGAATGTTTGTGGCATGTGACCGCAAATTACATTACTTTAAGGATGACCTAATATTGGATATTTGTCTTAATTAAGGCAAATTATCACAGAGAAGTACATTTCTTGTTCGGTTCCAGAATCCTCGACCTCTATATCATTAATCAGTCTGTGTTTTACCGATCCGAACAGACGCGTGACACTGGGGAAGACAATCGTAACTACTCGGTCATTCCCGGACAATCCCGTAACTGAGATAAGTGTAATTTTGGTATGTGGTTTCCGGTTACTACTTTTTCAACTATCGGCACCGGTTTCCAATAATCATTCATAAAACATTCAAACATGTTTATCGTTTGCGGTTGATAAAACTACGCTGCTACGCTGCCAACTTCACGCTGCTGGGCTGCTACGCTGCTACGCTGCCAACTTCACGCTGCTAGGCTGACGAACACCGAGCAGTTCCGATTGAGGAGAAGAATGTTGGTATTGTGTACACTAATTCGGCACATCTCGGACGATTCTGTCTTAATAGGTGTACAGAATCGACCGAGGTATTCCGAATGCACTGAAACCGTGATAGAAATATAAGGGAACACAAATAATAAAATAAATATTTTAATACAACCAAAACCAATACTGATTTATTTTCATTCTGTTCCACGGGGAACAGATATAATACAACTTGTAACGCCACATAAACTGTAAGTAAGAAAATGTCTTTGATTTCCTGCTGGTTTTATCAACTTTAATAATAAAATAGAATTTATTTAATATTATTTATTTTCCTCTAAGAGATCACATGACCACATCACGTGATGCAGTGATTACGTGATTTATGCCGATGTTCAGCCGAGAACCCGTCTGAGTTTTTGGAGATTCTTTTTCAGTGTCGTGATCTTTGGGGTACCTTTAACTGATTTTAACTGAAAGTAAACAAGATAATTAGAATTACATTATCAATGTTAATCTCCGGATGTATTTAAGGTTTTATATCAATAATGTACAAGGTCATTGTGTAAAAAGGGAGCGATCAGATTTTTGGATCCTTTGAAAAATGTTATATAGGTACTATGATAGAAAATATTTCACCGTAAGATTTTAAAAGATGATTACAGTCAATTAAGGTTTTGTCCTCTGAATTTGCAAAGAAGTCTATGAGAGTAACCGATTTTTCGAATATTAAAGAAAAAGGAAGATCATTTCAATGAAAAACTCTCCGTAAATGTTGCGAAAACACGACACCAATCTGTTTTAATAAAGAAACTATAGGTCACCGTCCAATATCTTCAGACATTGATATATTTCTATTTTGTTTTTATAACATAAAAAATAGTTGATAATTGAACAGATACATAAAATAAGCGCAGCATTATTAATATACAGTGAAATCTGGGAACAAAGGCCACCATGATAAAAAACAAAATGTGACCTTTATTGACAGGTGACCTTTATTGACAGGTGACCTTTATTGACAGGTGCCCTTTATTGACAGGTGACCTTTATTGATAGGTGACCGTTATTGGGAGGACATTGTTTTTAAACATTCAATAACAGTTTTTTAAAAGAATGGCCTTCATTCACAGGGTGACCTTCATTCACAGGGTGACCTTCATTCACAGGATGGCCTTCATTCTGAGGTGGTCAGTAACACAGGCTTGACTGTAACACCTTAATTGAAGAATACGAGGATGACGAAATTAATGCTTCGAATCGTTCATATACTCACAGTTCGTTCTGCGACCACGTCGTTATAATTATGATTGTAAACTCTAGCACCATGTGACCGTTCCACGTGATCAGGTATGGTACGTGTTCCATGTAATACTAAAGTCACGTGGGTTATCGTTCCGGTGTTTGATACTCCAGCCTAGAAATAGAACCATTTCGTTATATCCTGTTGTGTATTTCGAAGACAAATTACATTTGTTTAAGTGCTCGACAAATAATCACCGTTCTGAAGCGATTATCTTTCTTTACATAAAAAGTTATCTAAATTTAAAATAACTCCACACTATGTGCTAAGTTGAGATGAGTGTAATGATATTAGTCATACACGATTTTCCTCCACATGTGGAGAAATTGCCGGTACCTTCTAGAAGAGTAAGTTATTACTGGTTAGAATACAGTTCTGGAAAACTGGTTTGGTTAACCGGCCGCCGTATATAACTGAAATATTTATTTAAAAAAAACAAAACGATGTTAACCTAAATAATGAATGAATACCAAAGAAAAGACATAGGTTTCCTTCATTTGTGTTTAATATCGAGGTATCTACTATGTAATATTGTACCTTGTCTCTAATAGAAAGTTTCCACAGACCACTAGGGTGTTCTCCCCAGTTATGTACAGACATAAAAGTCCAGTTAGTAAATCCTGATACTGACTTGTCATTTGGTCGCTCTGATAACAACATGGTTCTCGTGTCTACAATATAAAGATAAAACTTAGAGCCTATATTGTACCTTTATTACAGTAAACTATCGATATCTAGACCTCCATTAGGACGCCGTGCCAAATTGTGTAGGTCCCATTGAAATATTCACCGGGAACCAGAGTCCAATGGCCGTTATATTGATTTGGGCGTATTATTAAGGTTTTAGTGCATGTTTTCTTTTAAAAAATTGTCCAAATTTCTTGTCCAATGAAATGAAATTTGGAAAATATATCGCATATGATGTGCTAGAGAAATCTGTACATTGTGTTTTATACGTTAGTTATACGTTAGTTACCATGACAGAATAAAAAATAAACACCATAGAAAGGTTGAACTCTGAGAAATGACGGTTACCGTATTTTGGCCGTATAGGCTTCTTATATATGATAAAATAACTATCTATTTCCTTATACATAAGAAGCTTTTACGGCCAAAATATGGTAAAAAAATATTTGTGTCAAGTACCTGTAATTTTCACTGTATCCTAATTTACTATTAATAGATTTTACTTTATTTTATAATTACCCGAAGGTGATTGGATATCAATGGAAATATCTCCACGTTTTGAGTATTCCATATCTAAAACAACTTGTATATGCTCCAGAAAGTTAATCTCGTTCTTTTGTCCCCGACAGCCATCCGTAGACATGACTATCTCTAGTTCTTGACCACTGGCTAGATTTCTGGAAAAAAGATAAAATATAGTTTCTGTGTATAATTTTAAACGTATAAATACTGATCGGCAGTCATTTCATTTAACTCATATAGGAATTAAGAAGTACGTCGACATTTATATGCATTTTCCACCTATCACATAACATTGCTTAGTTGTATTGAATATTTGTATTGTTTTGACGTTGCACTTTGTACAAGTCGCTAATAAATGTTCTCTTCTGTTCTGTAACACACAAAAATATGTACACGTATATAGATAAAAAATATTATAAAAATATTAATACTATTAAATCGACTTTTCATGACCTCCATGGTCTATAGATTAATGTCTCAGACTAGTATTCACTAACCCTCACCGCTTAGAGTTTAAGTCCCATGCAGGACCTTACAAATTTCACAAAGGAGGTAGCACTAGTCCAGCGGTCACGATGGATCGCTCACCGTACTATTTACAGTATACGGAGGCATAAAGGGGACATAGGACTATTTTATCGCGTGGTCGCGTAGTAGCTATAATTTCCTGGAATCCAATTTGTTAGACTACTTTTAGAATCAACGGAAATAAATTAGCTGAAATATAACAATAACACGTTTGATGTGCAAGGAAATAATTTACAAAGCAGGTATGAAATTGAATTATATACTGAAAATAGTAATCTTAGTTAATACGGTAATTTTTTAATCCATTATTAATTACAGATAAAACAAACTCATTAAGGCAAAGTTCACGGAGATTGAACATTGCTATATGAGTACAAATGAATCTTTGACCTTTTAACCTTTAAAAAGCGCATTTAACAAGATTTATAAAACTTCAAAGAAAAACAACATTGATGATTCAGATTTTGATATAATATATACTCGCAGAAGAAAATAACATACTGAAAGAATTGTCCGATTTTGTAATGACTCATTTTGATATTCATTTATTTGTGTTTAACGCCGTTTTCAACATTCATTCGGTTATATAATTATAATAAATTTTCATGGACTGTATTGTTATTTTCACGAATGAGTATGACTTGTCACGATCGAGAATCGAACCCGATCGCCGGGTTACAAATCCTGGGCTCTAACCACTGGACCAAGTCCGAGGCCGAATTGTGATATACGACTAAATATGAATTATATCGTACATGTCTTATTATAGATATGATTCCGTTTCTAATTTCTTAAATCATTATTAATTATTATTTATATATCCGTATTACTGTACTTTTTTGTACATTTCTGCTAATGGGCTATTAAAAAAATGCTGACATCATAAAAATAGTATCGCCCAATTAACTTTTTTTCTTTGATAGTTATTAACTTAGTCACTTTAGTTTAATTCATGACACATTGAAAATTGTGTAAGAAGTGTTGCCTTTGTTGAAAAATAGAAACATATTAATTTCTGAAGTAAACTTGTTAAACTTGAGGGTACATACAAATCACCGGAAACCAGTTTAATTCTGAAGATATAGCACTGTTACTGATATTTTACGTTATTATTAGATTGATACAGTGTTTTTACATCTTTCTACCGTGAATATAACATAGCAAACCCTCGTTTTTCTTTATTTTTCTACAACCATATAGCCTTCAATGAAAATTTAATGGGTTTTAATTGTCATTGTTTTTGATAAACTTAACGGTAAGTCATATTGTATCATAGAAAGCTACAAAATGTATAAAGGTTTTAAAAATATGTCAATATTTCGCGAATTTAAATAAATGCCTGTAAATAATACTGAATAGTAATAGCCATGATATGAATTAGAAACACAGTAAGGTCTCATTTAGTGGTCACTTCGATACTACGGCCATCTTCATATTACGACCGTGTCAATACTACGACAACTATATTTTTGGATCGCTTTCAATTTTACAACCATACTTCAACTTGATAGATTCTACTTTAATCTTAAGATTGTTTTTCTTCGGGTTCAACAAATCAGTCTCAATATTGTGCTTTTACAGCGATTTAATGATTTGGAATGATTCAACTAGTATGATTTTGTACAGTAATGGAAATAGTATGCCGCGAACTCCAATGTATGTACATCGATAGCTAAGACATCTTTTATTTTCTTAATACAAAATGTAAATAATACTAAATATAAATTATATCGTGTCTTCTTCAACTTAAAATCACATCGGTTTTAGTTTACCAGGCAGTAATTAGAAACACTTGGCGTAGAAAATTGATTATTTATTTCCCAACGTTTTCTAATTAAAAATGGATAAATTTGTCGACATTTCAATAGAAAGTTTTTCACCAGCTCTAAATGTCAATGTTGTCATGCCAACAGCTAACTATATACACGATGTATGTGTAATTAATTAGTACAGTAATTCTTGACGTATCAAAATTTAATGATAAATGAGATAAGAACAGAAGAAAACGAAGGAAGCAATTCAAGACATTCAAAGAACAATGAACATGCATTACATACATCGGAAGATTGGAGTCAGCAGAAGTCACAACTTCGCATATAGTTTTTTCTGGTACCCGCTTCCACGTATGAGGATTAGCTACTTCCACCATTTTGTCAGCGTTTAGAAGCCCGAAACCAAACGCCGAATTAATCCAGAAACCAGCACCGTTCATCATCCAGCCATCATTGTCTTTTAAGGACGAATATTCCGCCGTCCACGTGACAATGTGTTGCATATCTCGCCACGTGATTTCAGGGCTAAAGTGAAAAAAGTTTTTTAAGAATCTTTGCAAACCGCTGTGTAATAACTTAAAGCCTCATTAGCATTTTGGATGTTAAAATTAAAGTAGGTCTTATTTTGCCTAGAAAGATATCTTATCAGTGAAATATAGCAGTGACAATGTGTTGCATATCTCGCCACGTGATTTCAGGGCTAAAGTGAAAAAAAGCTTTTTAAGAATCTTTGCAAACTGCTGTATAACCTAAAGCCCCATTAGCATTTTGGATGTTAGAATTAAAGTAGGTCTTATTTTGCCTAGAAAGATATCTTATCAGTGAAATTGACTTTTACTAGCAATAAAAGCATTCCGAAATTTTTTAATCACAAAGTACATATAGAAATACAGCACAATATTTTTTTCAATGATATTCCAAAAAAATAGGAAATAGCGTCGGACAACATTTCTATGAGATGTGGCTAAAGAAAGGCATTGTGCAAATATGTTTTAGAGCAAATACAATATATTTCTTATCTTTTATTATCAATACATCTATTGTTCTGCATTACTAAATTAAAAAAGCTAATGGGGCTTTAAAATATGTTCATACGCGTTGATGAATGAAATTAGAAATTAGCTCAGAATTTTTGTTGAACCAGTTGTTTGCAAGAGCGTTAGACAGAAATGTACAATGGCGAATTTCTGGTAATATCACTATAGACTTAAACAGCCTGTCACCGCCTTGCTTTAGGTTATTTGAAAATTAAGAATAATTTAAATAAGGCAATAGATAATGTTTTCAGTAAGATGTAGAAATGCTGGCATCATATTGTTCGATGACTTCTGTTAGCCTATTTTATTTCTCAGCCTCGCAACATTCAGCAGTCGTGTTAATGTGCATTTTGTAGTTAATTTCGTATTTCATTGAATGAATGAATATTTAAACTTCGAGTGATTACAGACCCTGCTCTTGGGCTGTTTTACACTAACAATAATGCATATAAACAATACATGAATAAATAGGTCAATTTTCATGACCAAATATCTGTGGGCTGCGTTTGCATTTTTCACCACATTCTATTATTAAATATCAATATTAGCCATGAAGACTGTTTACATTATCACCAAACTTAGTTATCATATCAATAATATAATATTATATATATATTTACTTGGCTTCTAACACAAGGGCAAATATCCCAGCAGCTAGTGGTGCAGCGGCGGACGTTCCCGTATGGCCCGAAGTACATTTATTGTGGAGGTCAGCGCTAGCCTATAAGAGAAATAAGACGATCATTATTCATGTATGTCTAATATCGTACGACTATGGCCTTTTTATATAAATTACTCTTTACATACATTTAGGGAACAATAAAAACACAAAATTAAAACGAATCTTAATCTTTCTTTACACTGTGTAAAGATGAGAACATGGCCAATAAGTGCTTTTCTGTTACCCCGAAAACAGTTGACAATAAGTCATCCCCATCCCAGCTGATGTAAAACCACTCATCAGACCATCTAGACATTCTCATTCTCAAGCGTTCCAGATTATCCCTTCTGTAGACTACCATAACTATTCCTTCTATCCCCGTACCATTATACACTGGAATGCTCTCCCTCCAGGCATTGCCAACTTGCCAGGCCATCAGTTCAGTCAGGCTGTAAGCCAGATTAAACATATCTCACCATAAAACCACCTGCCCTGTTTTTAACCTATATTTTTTAACCTTTTCTGATTCTCTTACTTTTATATGTCTTTACTATCCTACCACTTTTTTACTAATTTCTCTTGTCGGTTGACGCGTGCAAGGTCTAAGTCCCCGCGAGGGGTTTGACCTCAATGGAAGATAGATAGACAATTCTCATATAGAACAAGCGGACTAATTATCATGCACCAAGAATAGTTACTGCAATTACTGTATTGGTTGTATAGTTAAATCCTCGCTGTTATGATGACTCTTAAGCAACATGGGTGAGTGTCCATCTACATGTACGTATAGTGTGACGAGATCTGGTGTAAATCCCTAGTTATAGGTCCTTTTAATTATATTGCAGTGAAACTTCCATGGTGAGACCATAATATTATTGTGGACGGGCTAAAGGTGGGTTCATTGTCGAAATGATATGTAGAGGGTAGGTTTAATGTTAAAGTGTTTGCTGCGTTACTTTTTACACTATCTCACACACCGTGGACGTTTTGCTCGTTTTGTCAAAATTGTTGCTAAATAAAGTTATGTTTGCTGTTGCCTAACGACCCATTCGATAGCAACGGCCATTTCTGAGTCATTCCAATAAGGCAAGAGAACCGGACATTTACATCCCAACACTTTTCGAATAAGTGTGCCTGGCTCTTTATCGTGTCCGGTAAACAGAACCGATACACACCTCACCCACATCCCTGATTTCCTTTAAAGAAATAAGTGTAAGATTGCATAAAACAGGCACGTACTATACGTTGGTCATTATAAGCACCGCTGGAGTACGCTGTCGCTAAAGTTGACGCACATTGCTCGGCATACCAAGGCTTGTGTTGTTGCTGAGATGCACTGCTTATGGAGATTGTGTAGATACTTCCAGTATAGCCGTCACAGTCACAGTTGTCTCTTAAACTTCCTCCATTACCAGAAGCCCAAGCATAAATAACGCCCTTACCATTTCGACCCTTAATGACAGAAGTGTTTCATTGAATTAAAGACTCAGGACAATAGCAACAAAGTTCCAAAGCCAAGTATACACAAGTACAAATAATATAGAATATGTATATTGAAGATAATTCATCTGTTGTTTTTTTCTAATACGGAATTTCAAAACGCTTCTAAGAGTATGTTTATTTTTCAACCCCTTTTTGCATTCAGGTTGGTTAGTGTTTTTAGTTTTTGTCACAGCAAAAATTAACAGAATAATTTTATTCTTAATTGCATTCTGACTTCCTCATGTTTGTTTTGAGAAAAAGCATTTTCATTAATTCAATTACAAGTATAACTATATATGTCAGTTTACTGATAAAATGACTTTTGAGTGACCGTCAAGCATGTTTGCGTTTGCACACAAATCACCGACAATTTCTTTCATGATCAACCAGTGAAGAAGGAACTATTATGGAATCAATCCTTGATGATAGAGATAATTAAAATGTTAATTTCCATATCAGTTGACCTACCTCAAAGACTCCTTTTTCAAAAGCCTTTGATGCCATGACACCTGGTCCTTCTACTGTTTTACCATCATCGTTAGGGCCCCAACTTGCACTATACACGTCGACATATCTATGATTGAAAGCGATAGCATCAGCTTCAAGTTCATCAGTTACAGTACCATCCAACATCCGAACTCCTTCAAATAATTATAATGTTTTAGAACAAATTACGTCATTACGCACTGAATAGTCCATTTCATGCCGAGCTTCAATTTCCACAAAAAGTAAATTATGAGTGCATTAAGTACAAATACAGCATGAGACAACCAGAAACACGAGGTTGTAGACACTGGATGGATAAAATGTATTCAAAATCATCGGGGAGCCCATGTTTATTTAATAACTTCATGGCCTAGACAAGTCTGACTTTTTCTGTCAAAATGTCAATGGCAACAATAAAGTAGGTCGATCGAATGACTCGAAAATGTTTTGAATTGAGATAAGAAAAGGATTCCTCGAAATAAAAACAATAATGCAAAATACCCCAAAATTCTACCCCCACCAAAATCCTTCAGACTAAAATTACCTATTACCTGGGACCATACAAAATAAGGACAAAACAAAATCACCCTCACAACGATCTTACAAATCTACTAGGGATTAAAATATTTTAAGGCTCAACCTCACGCTCCCCCTGATACAAAAACAATAATTAAAGGTAAATAATACCTCCAACTTTGGCGTTATAAGCTATCCCAACACCACAGACTCCATTGTTTTCTGCCATACCAATCTCGCCAGCACATCTTGTACCGTGTCTAAAATGATACATAGTAAAACCTCGATTATTCGACAACCGATTAACCGAATATCCGGTATTATCCGATATTGTCTCTATATATTTATATATAAAAATATATCTCAAGTTTAACTTTCTGTTGCCAGCCCTTGTTTGTATTCGTGTAACGATTGCATCGTTTAGTTCAACAACAGTTTCACGTTTAATGTCGATCTTTAGACCTTACTAGTTTTCAAATGGAAAAACAAACGATTTAATTTGGTTGTAACACGTGCAACTAATCATCGGCAACGTATAAGATACAACTGAGTCGTCTTCTCAACGGTAAGTTCTGAGAGCGCTTTCGTTGAAATTGACACTGATATTATCCCTAAAACGATGAATCTACAGCCATTTGGAACACACTTTCTGACTCAAACTCTTCGATGAGATATTTAACATGTCCTTGTAAGGTATTGTATCGTTCTTACTTGTTCTCATTTGTTGGGTCATATCTAGGAAAGGGGTCGAGGTCATCATCATTTAGGTCATAGCTGGCTTTAGGGTCCTGCAAAAGAAAATAAGATCGATTGTAGCATTTTTCGTTTTTAACGTTTTTCGGCAACTTTTGAGTGTGTTTCGGCATTTAATGCGTTTTTCGGGTTTCGGCAACTATTGGACGTTTTTCGGCAACTTCTGAGCGTTTTTTTTGGCAAGTCCAGGGACCGTAAAAACATACTTTAGGTTGTAACGAGCGGAGTACGGCGTGTAGGAATACAAAGTGACGAAATAAAGCAGACCACGTGACCTAATGACATGATATAACCAGGTTTATCCGGTCACTACTTTATTAGGTCTAAAACAATGTAGAAACAGGATAAAACGCAGTACTAGTACTGTAGAGTATAGTTTATCGACTCATACGCAATGAGAATCACTATGTATAGAATTATGACATTTTACATTGAAATTTTTTATATGTACAAGACATACGACGCTTCAGGCAGTTATTGTAAGTAGGCTGCGTGCAGAAAATAATATCTTAATATCGTTACAGACGTATAAATCCAAGTTATAAATCTTGATTTTATTACTAATCGATTTAAGTGATCCTAAAATACACTTTTTGAAATTGATAAGAGAGTTGACATTCTAAAGGTGAGATTGTTTATGGGGAAAATGTAAAATATATGCCGTAACTGGAATTTAATTGTAAATATAAAATATATCTCTATAATTAAACATAATAGGTGTGTCACATGTTTGTTAAAATGGAATGCGGAAAAATATTCAGACATTACGTAGATTTCGTCATAATCGTAATGTTTGTTACTCAAACTAATATACAATTAATATGCTTTGTTTGTTATCTGTTGTTTAACGGCTCGTTCGACAGTTGTGACCATTTCAGTGCCATCTCGAGAAGAGAGGGAAGAGAAGATACAGGAAAACTGCCAATTATATTCCAACTCCTATTTCCAATAGTTTTTCCAGGTTAATTATCGTGCCCGCTGGAAAGCATGAATACTCACCTCGACCGTTTTCCTGTGAAGTTCTAAACACAATACTGGGCTCAGCAGTTGGAATGGGAAGTCTAAAATATCGGCAAGCGGAGTCGAGATTCGAACCCATACCCTTTCGATTAATAATCCAGGACGTTATCACTAGTCCACCGATCCATCAACAATGAATAATATGTTTTTATATAATTGGTTGTGGATATAAACAAGTGACCGGTTTAGAATCTCGAACTATAAACGGGAAGATCATTATTACGACATCGGCTACAGAAGGAGCCGCAATCAAGTGCGAAGTTCTTGTGAATACTAAGACCAGACTATTTTTTTCAAGGTTTACTCAACCGACCCTTATTTTTGGTGCTGATATTAAAATCTCTAACAGAAATACGAAAGTTTTTTAAGACGAATGGTACCTCCAAGATATCAAAGGCATGCTCAGAAAAAATAGAAACTATTTTTTTTAGCTTGTTCACCATATATTTTGTCAAGAAAACAAAAATTAAACTGATTATTATATAGTCTACACGTTATGAGTATATTTCGAATGGTATCTAGGTAACTAATACTTACGTAACTACGGTAGAGATCTGTATGGTTATGCTCTAAGCCTGTGAATTATAAATAAATGCTATTTTAATACAATAAATATATAAAATATAATGATAACCTTTACCCCACCCACTTTTCCAAAATTTCGTTAAAATGATATGAATACATGCATATGTATACAGTAAAACACGGTTATAGTGAGCTCGGATAATAGTATTGTGAAAGCAATTTTTTATTTCAATATCAGACACAGTATAAAGTCGAACCTCTCTAACCTCTCTAAGCCGAACACATCATACGGTCATGATGTTTATTTATGCCTCTAAAAACTGTGTAATCCGTAACCTTTCTAATCCGGAACCTTTCTAATCCGGAACCTTTCTAATCCGAAAACCTGTCTAATACGAACATTGTGTCATATCGGACAATCATTCTGATTAGAAAAGTTCTACTGAGTAAAAATTTGATTTATTGAAGATTATATCCGGGACCCCGGATATTTACTATTGTTGACTTATATTGTACTGGTTAGTTATTGGCCAAAACTGTATTTATTGAACAAACGAATGAAAGGCTACTACTTCATATTTTTTCATTACCGTAAGTTTACATGTTGTAAAATTTATCGTGTAAATATTTAGGAGTAAAAACATTGTTTCCGGACATACTGTCATCATTTATTTTCGTTGGGCTCAATTTTCGTAGTTTTTACTACTTCGTGGGGACATAGATTCGTGGTATTTGATTTTTGAAAAGAAATGCCGTATCTCTGCATTTAAATTCGTGGGGATTTGATTTCGTGGATGAGCCTACCAACGAAATCCACGGAATTAAATCCCCAACGAAAATTAATGATTCCACAGTATTCAATAAAAATAGGGTATGTATGCAGGGATATTTTATTGTTGAAAGCGTTCGGAAAGGTAAACAATTGAGACTAAATGTCGTATTTAAACGCAGATATAATTATTTACCATCATCCAGAACTGTGACCACAATTCCATTTCCGGTAATATTACGATTCCACACTTGGATTACATTTAAATCAAGTTTTGGTAAATTTGTATTTCTGTTTCTTGTGTCTTTCTGAAAATATCGACCAGTATTTACAATTATAGCATTTACTTATGTTGAAAATACTTGATTATACTCAAATCTCGAACCCCTGAAATTTAGATAAGTCTGACCGTAATGTAAATCTATTCTGGATTGAAACACATACACTTCCGTAAATATTGTTTTCTAACACAAAACCTCGCTTTAGTGCAATGACACCAGTGGAGCCGGACATAAATGGTTTAAGTAAAACTTCGAACTTAAGACGACATTATTGGATACTAAAAGAAGTTCGTAGTATAGAGATGTGGGGTAGTTTGATTGAACTTATTTGAAGAATAATAATTTATTTTTGTTTACTTACAAGGTACCACTGTTCCGGCCAAAGTTGATCATTAAATCTTTGAGGTTCCTCCATATCTTCACTTTCAGTATCGCGATAAATCACGAAATCTCGTTTGCTACGAGATTTGGCGATCTGTTGCTCCGCCCATTCAACCTAAAAAAGAATCACGTGATTGAATGGCAAGCTTGTCGAGTCCGATTCTCTTGATAGAACATTAAATTTTATTAAGCAAGTCGGAGTTTACCACATATGATAAAAGTACACCCTACCTAGACAGGTCAACAGAAACTATACACGTCCATGTAGTCAAACCAGTGTTAAGGACTGTCTGTAAACGTAGACCATGGTTCTTGTGATTTTAGGCTAACCGTTAAGTGTCTTAAATTGTAAGTGTAGAAAACAGTTTTAAACAGTTTTAATAATCGTTCACAATAAAAAAAAACCAAACAAGAACTCACGTTCATATGCAATCAGCGCTTTGTAAACAATTTAAAAGTAATAAAATACAAGTTTGTATCATAACCGACTAAATACGATATGTTTTATTGTTGTTTCTTGACGCATAGTGTAGGAGGCGAAAATAAAATAGCATTGCCGAGACATTGTTTTAAGATAATCAAGCCAAGCCGCAAGATAAGCCAGTTGAAATATTTGCATTTCGACATTTTCAGAAACTTTCGTCATATTAACAACACATCAATTGTAGGCGATTTATTTAAACCGGATATGAACTATCCAGCAAGCTTAGTACGTCAAGCGTCTGTATTGCCTTTTAAATCTCGTCAAATCACGGATAATCTCGATATTTCCGGGAAAATTGATTTAAGACGCCATTTCTGATGTTTGGTATTCAGAAACTGTCATTGTGGATCATTAATTGACGTGTTTCGTCTCTAATCTCGGCTATTATTGGCGTAAAGTAATTTCATATTGTTTATCTGGCCCTTGTTGGATTATGCGCTCGGAAAGTTAATAACTAAATATTCATTATAACCTTGATTTTCATCATAAAGCGAGTTATATAAATAACCGAATAGCCGTGTTGAACCGTAATTTTCACACATACAAATTCGTCACAGGTGTGAAAAATTCGTACCAATTCCTCACACGTGTGTGAAAAATTCGAAGGAATCCCTCAGAAATAGGCATTGTGCAATTTTTGAGCCCCTTTATTAACCACCTCTTAGTACGAACGAAATTTTCACAGACCGCTTTTCGTTCGTTTTATTAGCAACTAGGATTTGATTAACATAAGCTGTAATTCTAAATGCATATCAGTTACCAAGTGTAGCGTTGCTCATGGGTTTTATTGTTGAACCTGGTCTGACAGAAAAGGCCCTTAAGTTGGCCATATATAAATCACACCCAGTCTGTCGTGTATTCGTCATTGTCCATGTCCTGATTATAACTTTGACATGCATGAGAGATTAGTTCAGCACATCAAGACAACGTGCAACACCCAAGCATCACCCTACCTCATATGTCAAGGTCACACTTAGGTTTTAAACTTAAAGGTAACCAAATCCTGTATATATGCACACATCAGTGCCCAGACTTTTCTCTCTCATGCATTAAAAAACTATAAAATGATTTGTCACAATTGTTCACTACACGTATTACATGAGTTATCTCCCTTTATTTCGTTTAATAATTGATTTTTTTTGCTACAACACTACGGTGAAAATCTGAGAAAATAGCTGGACAGATTATGTAGAAAATATCTCAAAATCTTTCAGTTGGTGAAACAAGCACCACATTGGCAAAGATGTACTTCAATGTGTCCTTTTCTCCAAAAGCACGTTAGACAATTTGATTTTTTAAAATGGCGGCCATTTTCAAGTAGGAATTTCTCTCTTTTTACTTAAATATCACTGAAAATATTGTATTCATTATGCTTTCACGCTTCATAGATAGGTTGAGAGGTTGTCCATCACATGTTAGTTTGAAAAACACCTCTAGTTAAATATATATGTTAATGGAATTGCATGACTGCGTGTTGATATGACTAATTGTTATCCAATGTTATTGCTTTTAAATTTAAATAAGTGAATGTCAAGTCACAAAAAAAAACACTCTGATGTCATCATTGTCATGAAACATGGCATGGGAACCATTTTTAGTTAAATGTCAATGCTATCCTATCCTATTAGCACAAACTTGATTACTTTAATTAAGCATCTTTGTGATCAACAGGTAACCACTACTAAATAGACAGGATGTACTCGTGTGGGCGAGGGTAATGTGGCATTTATTGGTGTTCATATTGCAGGGGAATTATGTTAGGTCTTTAAAATGAAGTGACTAGAAAATGCAAGTTCACTGTGAATGATACTAATACCTAGTTAATGTATCTCTAGGCCGTAACACTGCCTTCAGCTACTAGCCAATGTTTCTTCTGTTGCCATGATATGCCCGACCAAACTATTACATCAAATATTATTGTCGGGAGAAACATTCTATGTAACGTTCATCACGATGACCCCATACTTTATCATTTCCATCCATCAATTTATGCGAAAATCTGTATACATCAGTTAACAGTATAAACTTGTGTTGACGTGTGGGAGACCAACTGATGCATCGCTGTTGATGCCCCTTTGTTTCCTTGGCAGTCTTAGTTTGAAAACGATCTCGGTGGTATTTGAAGACAATATAATGTCTTGTTGACGAGGTCATCTCTGATAGCATAAGCGTAAATAAGCATCAGAGCCGTTTGGTTTCTTGATTTATTCTGACAACGAGCATGATATTGGGGGAAAACATGTATACTGGTGGCAATAACGTGGTTTGACATGTCCCCGTTACCATATCAGTATCAGTAAAATTGAAACACCCCATAAAGTAAATACATTTTGATGAATAAACAAGATTTCGCAAGAATTATCTATTCTAGTTTTAGACAATGCCAAGACGCTGCATTTGAAGGGGTTTTCAATTTATCACGTAACGGTCTTTTTTTATTTCAAGTGTCATATCTGTACTCATCACAAATGACTATTTTATCTTTTAAATGATGTATTTATTTGACTTTGTATTAGCAAAGAGAGCCTTGCCCCCCCCCAATAGGACCCCCCAATAGGACCCCCCCCCAATAGGACCCCCCAAGGACCCCCCCATAGGACCCCCATGGGACCCCCCATGACCGTGCGACCACACACACGCATCATTATGGGTTTCCGTCCCTCGTTACCGAGGGACGAAAGAAAAGTAGACGCATTGCGTCTTATGATGACAGCCTGTAAAGGCCATACATAATTCATTTTAACAAGATATCCACCTTTTATACGATGACGATAACACGCGATAAAGTTGACAAAATGTGAATAACAATGGGCTTCAAGCGTATTTACATGTCCAGTAATTTCAATGTAACTCCAAATCAATTCTAATTTTCAATGGCGCTTCGCAATATAATATACAACATGTTATTGATGTTTGGTTATATTTGAAACGTCAATTAAAGTAATATCAATGATATTTACTACTTTAGGTCTTGTTTTACCTCTAAGTAGTCAATACGTGTACCCCTGGGGTAGGATATATATACTCTATACAAATCCAATGCCTTTATGAAGGCGTTTCACACCTCGTTTCGGTCAACGTGTTCATCGCATAATGTAAATACACATGTCATTTAATATCTATGTATCTTACATAAACCCCAACTATTTACTATTTTATTTCTATCATACTCTCAGTAATTAATACAGTTTCATCAGTGCTAACAGACACCCGTAAACAACAGAAACCTGTCCAGAACAGACGAAAAAGGCTCTTTAAATTACCGCGTATATAGCGGACATGCCCCAACCACGGACAGTAGACACCAAATTAGCCAAATCGTTTCCTAAAATGCCCTTTTGGACCTTCAAGAATGGATCTAAAACAGGTCTTGTGTCTTATTCAGTTAAAAAAACCATTCACTTGTAGGAATGGCATTGACACAGGAATCGTTTGCTTTATACTTAGACCGCGTATCATATTTATATAATTGATACAATATAATTCAGTTAATTTATTTACATAAAAGTTAAAAAATACCTTTCTTAGTACATCGATGATATTTAAAGCAGAGTGATTTAAATGATAGAGAACACAACATTTTATGATAATCCAAATTAAATTGTTCAGAATTATAATATTAGAATTAGAATAATTACCTCCCTTGTTTTGAGTTACCAGACGGTCTGACGCTAAACTGGTTCCCGTTGACTTGTGTGTACAAAGCCTTTGGTGCACTGCATCATGGAACGGGAACCAGTTTAGTCTGACGCTTACTGTCGTCTAGTATATGTATGGCTGTTACTATGGAGACCGTCATTTGTAACAAGGAATAAATTAGCTATAAGCCTATAACGAATTATATTTAAGTTCGTTCAGATTAATTAATAGCGCTGACATTTTTGTTCGCAGTTTTAACTCAGTATTGTCTAATATAATTGGTCATGCTGTAGAGATATTCCGCTAACTTCAAGGACATCCCTCGTTTATAGTGTTGTAGCCACACTAAGGCACTCCGAGGTAGTTGCCTCCGCTAACATTTGCAGAGAAATAGAAAATAATTAGATCAGTTAATTCCATCTTACAAACATGAATTCGATTGTGCTATGATGATTAGAATGCATTAAAAGTCAATGTATATCGCTAGTTTTAAACTCTAAGCGTCAGGTTCCTCGAGCGATCCTATCGCTTGTTGTGGACTTCAGCAAAGAATGTTCATATATAAAGCATGATAATTAAACTATAACTATATTGTTACAAAACTGCCTTATACTATTACGATGTTCATTATTCCGATAATTTTAAGTTTTTGGTCTTGAAGTCTCCAAGGAACCTGATACTTAGAATATATGCGGCAACTCATCCTATTTTATCATTTCAGTAACTTGATATCCCAAGTTTTATTTTATTTTCGATTTTAACCGAGGCAACTGCCCCGGCATGGCTACGACGCTGTATTTTACTTAAATTCAGGTATATATCCATTATAAGAAACACAGTTTGTGTTGAATGTGAAACCATAACTATATTTGAATTATAAATGATGTTGTTTGTTTGTATTATAATCAGGGATACCATGAACTATATGCATGTTATAGTATCCTGTTAAAGTCGAGTGTCAAGTTGCTTCGTCAAACTGTCCGTTTGTTCATCACCCAATTTTAATCGAAACCAGTTTTAGTTTACTGTCCAATGTGGAAGTTCATGTTCGTCCATACGCGGGTGCTATTGATCCGGTGTTCATTTTCTTGGACGATAATGCCCTTGCTTATGGGGCCACGGACACCAATCAGTACCGGCTTGAAAGGGAAACTCCAATGGACTGGCCCCGGTCGATCTCCCGATCTAAATCCCATCGAACACGTCTGGGATATGCTGCAGTGTCCTCTCCGGCCAACAACCACCAGACAGCTCATAATGTTACCGTGTGACATTACATTCCGACCCGCTTGCCATAACGAAACTGCCCTCACGCGCTGACGTGATATTACCGGGTACCATGTTGTAGTTACGTATCCCAGACGCTTTAGGCGATTATCAAAATCCACTCATAATTTGACATCCGGTTTAGCAGAAAAGATTTTGGCAGCGAATGTAACTACGCTTCGGTTCAATCTCTGAAGATGACTTGGTGTCTTGACTCAACCAGTACGAAAAGAACCGTATAATTATTAGCATGTTTTCTCAATGTCCTAAGCAAATGGGTCTAACATAATGCAAATGTCCTTGGTGCTACGTTTGTATATACATGTATATCTATACACCTCCACCTTTCCAATCAGTGAAGTTGACAAACTATTGTTTGTGTGTTTTGATGTGGGAAATGTGATCAATTAAGCTTCTAATTTCATGAAATTACAAAAGCAAATTAAGACAACAGTAATGACGAATAATCGTCTTGATAATTATTTCAACACTCCGAGGAAATCTCATTTAACCCTGGGGTATCACAAATAATGATACAATTAGCTTGGCGTCGTGTGATATACGAGACGGGGATGTTGAAATGATTCTGACTTCATGTACGTACCGTCAATGTGCACTCGAAAAAAATAACCTTCGCCCACATGTAATCATTAATTATAGTTACAGTTTGTTGTCTTACTTAAAGGGGCATGTCCTGGAACCGAAGTGTCTCGAATAGCAATCAAAGTGGTACCAATTTAATGCCTAAATCAATTAATGAAAGCCCTGTAAAATATTCACGAAATATCCCACTAGTTTACTCAAAATACACATTTCAATATTTACCAAACCTGCCGAGTT
Source organism: Lutraria lutraria (assembly GCA_964023205.1). Taxonomy (NCBI): domain Eukaryota; kingdom Metazoa; phylum Mollusca; class Bivalvia; order Venerida; family Mactridae; genus Lutraria; species Lutraria lutraria. The sequence goes on from OZ026839.1 coordinate 26,741,318, forward strand.
CGGCCCCAGAAATTATTCGTCATTTTCACTACTCAACCCTTTTGGGATCTGTCAAAACCGAAAACAAAGCGGAAAAAATATCAACAAACTGAAATGGTAAATATTGCTTATGTTTACTTGAAAGGCAGTGCACTTGCTCAGTTGAACTCTCAGAGGAATCGGAAATATCGTTGTCGTCAATAAAAGGCTGACAGCCTTTTATTCAAACCGACATATAAATACCGACCCGCGTGTTATAGGGTCATTTTTGAACGCACATTCTTCTTTGACTTTTCGGTAATAATTGGTTTTACAAGTGACAAATGCATTTTTGGTGTACGAAAAGCAAGACACAGCAGTTCCTGGGCATGCCCCTTTAATGTGGGCTTATGTCTGAAATGCTTCCAAACGATCGCCATTTGCCAGTCCGCCGTCTATAATTTCAAGCGTACACTGTACACTCATAATCGCCATGTGACATTCACGCCGTGAAAACCTTGCTTATACGTCACTTTCTCGATAAACATGCACTTAAAAATAAACTAGACAAACAAAATTATGCTTACCCTAAAGTCTTGTTGCAATGTCTCTGTGTGTTGATCTGAACTACGCTTAGAACGATGAGGGACTTGATTGTGTCTTAATACATAATGGTCTTCAAAGGCACGTAACTGTAATGATAAAAGCATATACATGTAAAGAGGTAAAATCAAAACATGACCACAGTTTTATTTTGCTCTCTCTCTCTCTCTCTCTCTCTCTCTCTCTCTCTCTCTCTCTCTGCTAGCAGAATAGTACAGAACAGAACATAATAGAATAGTACAGAACAGAATAGAAATGTACAGAATAGAACAGAAATGAACAGAACAGAACATAATATAATAGTACAGAACTGAATAGAAATTAATTGAATATAATAGTACAGAACAGAACAGAACAGAATAGAATAGAAGAGTAAAGAACTGAATAGAAAAGAATAGAATAGAATAGTACAGAACAGAATAGAATAGATGTGTACAGAACAGAACATCATATAATAGTACATAACAGAATATAATAGAATAGTACAGAACAGAACAGAGCAAGATTTGAATGAGCTCACAACTGAATTATAAGCTGAAATGAACTGTTAACCAAACTCAGAACTACTCTTTAAACTGTTTTTAATGAAAATTAACTAAACTTAATCTACTGAGAACTGATCTCAGAATTGAACATCGAATTGAAATGAACTATTTAAACAGGCTTATCCCGTTCATATTTCTCTCTCTAACGACGCCCTTTTATCTCAAAATAACTGTTAATGCAGTACTACCTCTCTTGAGCAACAACCTATCTTCAACAACAACATGATGTTTTCAAACTGCACGATCTGACTATAAATTTAACCTCTCTAGAGCAACAGCCTCTCAATAACAATATGTTTGCTACTCCCAAAACGGGGTGGTGCTTTGGAAAGGTCGCACTGCACATCCAATTTAAGGACTATCTGAGATTCAGGATTTTTTAAAATTCTAACAGTACAGATATACTCTAATTAGTTTTTTACAGTAAAAAATGGAAATCAAATTCAGATGAATTTTGAAATACGAACAAATGTAAATATTTTATATTATCAAGACACAGCGGGATCACCTCGACATTATTTATTATATTCAGATATAAGTAATTTGTAACATTTGTACACGGAATGAATTAATGTCTTTATATTCTTATTCTCAAACACTAAAAAAGCTATACTAAATTTGGTCTAACGAAACTAGTAAACCACAATTTCTTGGACTGATGCAAACAGCCCGAGCTCGATCGAATACGGAGCTGCTTTATTTTGTGCCTGACTATTTTACAGTCATGTAGACGAATCATAACATCCATTTATGACGATTTTATCGGATTGAAACATTATAACGAAATCAAAATCTAATCTCCAGAGGTTTATCAGCCATTATATCAACATTCGTTGCACATACCGAACAATTATTAATAAACACAGAGCGAATTAGATGAAAATAAATGAATGAAATGTCAGCGGCGTTTTGTCGTAATTAGCCTGCATGCACTGTATGGTAGTTTCTCTAACTACGGTGTAGTGTTCACGCCACAACCATCAGCAACAAGGCTATCAAACTTCTCAATGTACTCTAAAAAACCCACTATTGATTTCCCATTGCAATTTTTATTGCGTGCTATATAACCATTTGTTGTCGATGCGCCATTAAACAACACTAAAACTAAACTAAAAAAACACATCAGACAACTTGAACATAGTTCAGGAACAAGAAGGGACCGGAAGTCAGTGGTAATATGATAGGATACATAAGAACCTCTAAAGCAACGATTACTTCGAAGTAGGATGCTTTTTTGTTAAGGGCCAAAACAAGAGTTTTTCTTTTTCAACATGTCTTTGATTCGAAGTACAGGACTTCCTACATTCACGTCTTTTTTCAGACCAAATTGCAAACATGTGTTTTCAAACAGAATTGCAATTCATCCAGATTGAATAGAAAGTAGGACATCAATCATAAAGCACAACATCTTTTGGTAAAACGAATCGTATCTAATAATAGTGATGATAACCGATCCTCACAGACACACGCACGAGCATATCACGATTTTCATATTACGTTTCGCTGTTTAGAATATTTAAAAAAAGATGAAAAAAGACGACGTCAGTGTATCTGCAATATGATGGCAATCTTGGTACACCATACAATTTTCCGATTTAATTTGATTGATTAGTTGTGGAATACACCTATGGGTGTTGTTTCGAGTGCTCCATAGCTCGCTCATAACATTAGTCATGGTGTTTTATAACTTGAAGCAGGAACGATTCTTTCTACACTATTGAACGCTTCTATAGAATTCTCTACCACATTGAGCGAACTTCAAGTTTCTGGAATAAACTTAAGTTTTGATAAATTGATCAATTGCGTTTTCTGTTTAAAAAAACTCTTCGGAAAACTGGTTGACTTCGTATCAATATTTAAATTTCTACATAACACCCACGTTTACTGTTAGCTAAAAAATGTACTTTGAATTACAACATGACATGTGTTTCCTTTTTTAATTCACCGCTGTTTTTATAATGGAAAAAGTGATGCGTCATATGACTTGCTTTATTTCAATATATTCAACGACATTTTAAATAAGACCTGGCATTTAGGAAGATAGTTTTATGTCTTGTGTTACTGTCAATACCCTTTAGTGCCGATCTGTTTATTAAAAGTACTGTCAAAATTCCGTTTAATTAAAAGTACATTATGTAGTGATTATACAATTTTTAATATCTTAATTCACGTGTATTGAAAGTAATAAATAAAAAAATACTATTGGTTTCTAGAATCAGTTTTTCTTGCTTAGATTTATTAAATATTTTCCTCTGACAGAGTCATACAAATATGTTAGATTATCGCATCATGAACGCTAACTTTGTGGTAAATACTAATGATGAAAATAGAGGTAATTTAGTATCGTTCATTTGATTAAATCGACCTTAATCGTTCTAATTTGCGTGAGCACAAATAATGTTTTATGAACAAATTCGTGTCGCTTCAGTCATCTGGCAAACCTCGACCGCCCACTGCTTACGTACGTGTTAAGTGTCAATCGTTACTACTCGGGCAATTCCGTAACTAATAAAATACGCATCGTACACCAATCGTCACTACTCGGGCATTTCCGTAACTGAGAAATACTTTCGTTAGACAAACGCCGAGGAGTTCGGAGTGCTCGTACACTAGAATAGGCAATCGGAACTCTTCGGCTTTTGCCAAAGGAAAGGACCTCGGACATAATAGACATACCGCCATTTTGCTGTTGTTATTCACGGGCTATTTTCCATCGTGGCTGACCCTATGAGTCCAACAATGGAAACAACCTGTTTATCTTTCATTGGGGATGTGATAATCGAAATGCTGAAATTCCGAGAAAAAACGAGTACTTAAACAAGTGTTGAAAAAGTATGGACCGGAAACCAAACAATAAAAATATGTAGCCCTGCACTTATGCACGAAGCGTATTCCTCAGTGACGGAAACGTCCGAGTAGTTACGATTGAAAAAAGATTACAAATCTTAGTTATGTGGTTTCCGGTTACTACTTTTTGAAACACTATGCACTCGTTCTCAGAATGGTAGATTTTCAAGCAAGTTAATCGTTCGCGATTGATACAATGGGCATCAAGTTTACATTGAAAGATAAACTGGTTGTTTCCGTCGTTGGTTTCCCCGCGATGGAAAGTAGCCCGTGAACAACAACAACAAAATGGCGCCTCCCTTTTAAGTCCGAGGCACTTTTCTCTAGACAATTGCCGAGGACTTCCGATTGAGATGCGTGTTAGACACGGAGTCGGCCGAGGTGTTCCGAACACCGTTTGACAATGTGGAGTGATGAGTATCGTGATAACTACGGTAACGTATAATTCAATCATTCAACTAGACAACTCCAGCAAATGTACTGAACGCATGAATTATGTATTAAATATAATTATTTATAATTACAAATATGTAATAAATAGCGGAGAGCCTAGCATTAAGGTTATACAAGTTGAGTGCAAAAAAAATCTTAATTATAGCAAAATACAGAATTATCTAGAATATGTTTGATATCACGTCTTGCTCTGATAAAATATACCACAAACCAATATTAAACCATGCTAGAATGTATAGAAATGTTACACCACTATTTCATAAGGAAATCATGGCAAAGATTTTTAAAGAAGTTATTGAGTTTATAGGTTAAACAACTGTAAGCTTTGACGGAAATCCGTTAACGAACTCATTTTTATAACACAAGCGCTGTACATAAGAATGTGACGTGATTTTATGCAACGATTCGATTTTAAAAGCTTTACGGAAATTGTCGATTTGGGCGGATGTAGATAAAAGGACTTGTCGCGTTCGTGGATTGGCGTCGAGTAACAAAACGTCAACGTGTATTTTGCTTGTATAGTAAAATATAAATGATTGATCTTTATGTTGTATTTTTCCCAAATACGTCGACCACCTGTCCATTCTCAATCGAGAAAGAATATAGCGACCTTAAGACAGAGTGTAGCGAAACTAAAACCGGGAAGTTTGTGTCGCTGAATAAACTTTACATATATAAACAGGATGTTGTCTCATTCTCACGCTATGAATACAGTTTGATTGGTGTTTAATTTCAACAATAAACATAAAATGTAAATAATAACCTACAAATATACAAGGTGTATTAATAAATACAGTACTACCTCTCACGGAGAACACTTCAATATAACGCCTTACTCGATATAACGACTACTTATTTTCGGACAAGTTTTCCAAATTTTGTTTTTACAGTACAACCTCTCCAGAGTGATCCTCTCTTGAACACTCGCCTCATTCAACAACAGCATGTTTCTTTCCAACTGTACGATTTAATTATTGATTTAACCTCTTTAGAGCAACAACCTTTCAACAACATGATTTTGCTACTCACATAGATTGTTGCTTTTGAGATACAGATGCACTGTATATCTCGGCGTGATAATGAGTCCTTTAAAGGGTTCATAGGGTGTCGACAAAACGAGTTTTACTGTACGTATTGTAAAGGATATCCGTTTTGATAGAACGTAAGCGTTAATCTATACTTTATTCTGGGCTACCATTTTTCCGTTTCAATTTTATAAATGCGTTTTATAATAGGGTGTCGAAGGATGGTGTCAGAGGACCTGATTTTGTATTTGGCTCGATAGAAAGTCTTTAAAAACCACCTTGGTTTTTCATAATTTGTATATACAAATAAACATATATTATAATGATCATGCGACGTGGGAGTAAACATAAGTACAAAATGTTCGTATGTATTTACAAAACAACAGATGATATGAGAGACCAAATTACTAATCAACGTTTTATAAGTAAGCTATAAAATGTGCTGACATATATAGATATCATATAAATAAAACATTCAGCAAAAATCTAACTCATGTATGCAGATCTTATATATGAGTGTAAACTAATTAGAGATTAGAGATATGCATGCACTCAAAATATCACAATATTTCACAGACTTATTAGTCGTCTGCTAGAAATCATGCTGACTGTAATACAGCTGTTAAAGTAATAATATACTAATGATTATTATAGAGAAACAGATGAAATCAATACAAAATTATTTGTTTATATTTATCAAAGTAAATCCCTTAAGGCAACGTTATATGATTGGTGTATTGCTCGATGTTTGTATAAAATGGTCACGCAATGAGGACTAACATATTTTCATTTATATACGATCGCCGATTCACCTAACAAGTTTTTCCTGGACGGTATTCTAACCAGTACTAATTAACCTTTCCACAAGGAACCGACAACTTCTCCACACGTGGAAGAAAATCGACTTAGTTGTCTAATTTTCATTGAATGGTATGACCTGTCGCGACTAGGTATCGAACCTGGATCATCGAGTTACACCAGAGTACAAACTACTGGACCACGGCTTGGGGCTGCAGACTGGAACGCAGTTCGCGTTTAAAATTTAAATTTCATTTTTTAATCTTCAAAAATTCTTTTCAAATGAAAATTGAGTGAAGTGAACTTAATAAAACTTCTAAAAATGAGTTCTTTATGTGGTTCGCAATTAAAGAAATTAATCGTGAACTGCGTTTCAACTTCTACAACCTAGTATTATCAAATTACTGACATTTTAACATGATTTCTTTTCATCGTCGCATCGTTAAGGGAAAAAAACTGTATTTTTTATTGCTATGTGTTATATATATGAGAAGCCGTATTTTAATTAATGATTCTAATATAACAGACATCACTGAACCGACTGACATTTTACTTAAATATTACATTTTTTTATTTGGCTGGTGTACATATAATAATTTGAAAGAGGAAACGTTTAACAATATATTGAAAACTGTAACAGACTCATTCTAAAGCTAAATGAACATATATTTAGTCATTTGTCTACAACAAACAGAAAAATAAAATAAAAGAGTTTGAAGGTCTATGTCTGGTCATTTGGTTACTAACCGCGATGTTGAATAACTAAACAGAAAAGTTAAAAGTGCAGCATATTTCACATTGGTTGTAAAGAAAAATTATGTTTAATAAAGTTTAACAAAATAACAAAACAAACACATTTAAACTCCTTGAAAACCGGACTCCCAGAAAAACGGAATTCTCTGAAAGTTTGACAATCTTTCAAGCTCCATTTTTACGGAAAACGGAGTTCTCATAAAACCGGAAGGAGTCTAGTTTTGTATATAGTAAAACTTCGTTATCTTGAAGTGTCATCCTGAAAACAGACACAAGCTCGATAGTACCAAGTGGCCGTATTAACAAGGAATTTATTTCTTTGTTGAAAATTGACGGGATGTTAAAAACGCCTCGAGATACTAGGCTTGGTGCTCGTGATATCGGATGCTCGTAATAACAATGGTTTCCTTCAAATATGAAGACAAGAAAATGAGTGTGTACAAATTCACATAATGATTATTCAGAGGCGTAATTAAACACTAGAATGAAGTAGAATGTGCAAGACCATGGCCTTAACATTAGTATGCCCAATTCTGACATTCTCTCCTGGTTGGTGCCGGATGAGTTGTCCGGGGGAAACTCTAAAACCGGGAGTACAACCCTAAGTTTTGGAGTACTCAATATTTTTCTAACTAGCGATAACAAGAATAATCAACGCTGTTAGTTCAAATCCTGATATGGATCAAATTCCATTACGAGGATGAAGTGCGCGCTTGGCGTTTTCCTCCACTGTCAAGTTGGCACGGAAAGGTTACCAAAATGAGCCTGGCTGCGTGTGTGACGCTCGAAACCTCATAGAAGAAAATACAAGATTTATGTTGTGTTCGGGACTTTTCGCTCATGTGACGAAAAGAAAACAACCACTAGATCAGTAATTGCTTTTATTTCCTATAACAAATGAAGTTTGATTTGCGAATGAAAATTGTGCTTCGGGTTCGTTTTCAATATGTTTATTGATACTAGCTGTATTTTCAAATCGATTTCTATTGGCGTAAACTATCACAGTGACGGTATATTTGTGATGACGTCATCTCGTACAGAAAATTATAATTATAAGTAATACGCCTCCAGAAATATAAGCTACACTGTAGGTTTGGCTACTAATTAGAATATTACTATAATGATATAAATTAATAACGATATTATTTGAAGGATTGAACACGTGTTGAGGTACGTGTTTATATTATTAAAGGGTCAATCATCGTATAAGCAACACGTGATTTGAAACACCGCCACAAAAGAAACTACAGACGTTGACTTTCTAAAAGTCTTAATGTGTGGAAATGAAATGCGTATTAATAATGTATACAAAAGCCACAACTATGCAATGACGACTCTCTGAGATAAATGATACTATCTCATTAATAAATATAATTCCAATAGCACATCAGATTATCTACTCGTAAAATCACTAGAATAGCTGTATTTTTATGAAACCGTCGAAGAAAAAATTCCCACTTAATAAATATAGAATACAAATCACCAATAACTTGTAAATATTCGGACCAGTTACTTCAATTAATCTCAAGCCACCTAAATATATATTTTGATTTTCGAACTTGATTGTCCTTCAGAATGTATGATATTCATTATGATGATCGTTAACTACTGGCGTACGTATACCGACTTATGTTGCGTTTAATAAATAATTAATCCTAGTCATACAAAACGCCATCTTCACGAGGTAGGCTAAACCTAAAGATTATTTTATTGTTGTTATGGCTACATTAGGAAGTTATTACATCATTAATAACTCCAAATTAGCAAATTATATTTCAAGAAGTCATTGGCCCCTCTGCGATGTCTCAGAAAACCGAAGTTACAGTTTATTTATCTGCTGACACAAATTTTGAAAGGAAGACTTTATAGGGTATAAAGGTATTAATATTAGATTGAGATTCTTGGGTATGGACCTTATCACATTTTAACTAAGTTTCTGCCAATAATAGGTCTGTTCTATGGTACACTTGAACCAAATTACTTGTGTAGCTATCATGTGATCTCAGCAATCATGTGATCTCTAAAATATAAAAACACCGAGTGCTAATGACCCCGGATATCTAAGGATACGATGCTTGTACATATAACCAAGACGTAAAAAAAGCTCAAAAATTGATATCTATATCCCCTTAGTTTTAGTCGCAAATGTATCTTTGAATTGGACCGTGTAGTACCGTTAAGTGTATACAATTCCTTAACACATTAGAGATAATGTTTAGAAATTGGTTTTATGTCATTGGTCAAAATAATTTCCTGCTAATTTTGATTGGTTGGTCACCAAAGAAGTTCTTATCCGAACATACATGTATAAGTAACAACAAAATCGAAGGATTAGAAAAAATTTCAACCACACTTTAGTATAAAAGGTAAAGGTTTTGTTTTTATAGTGTCATCCCTATTGAACGGTCCATCCAACTTGGCTTAATGAGACACGTATCTTTTGTCTGTACAATACCTCCTGAATACCTTCTCTTTTTGCCGGGCACCTGGCTGAGATGGGCTTATGGTAAGAATTCATCTAGCTCTGGCGGTTCACCGTCCGATCTCATCAGGTCTAATCCAGTCTCAACTGGGGTTCGAACCTTCGCTAACCTTCGATCTCCCGCTCCGGGCGGACACCCAAACCACTTGGCCAATTTTGCGGTATATGTAACCATTACAGTTTAGTAGAGGATATGAATATTCAAACCACCATTCATGCAGCCTTAGATGCAGACAGACAATCTCGAACAAAAACAGGTTGTAAAGTAATATTCTTCAGAAAGAGCGATCATCAACTTGATACGGTTGGAAAATTGTGATCAGCCATCAAGTTATAGACAAACAAATCTAAAACATACCTTTGCTTCTTGTAGTTCTAACCATAAGTATTGAAGTGTCCATTAATTTCAAATTGCATTTGTTTTTGAGGGATAATGTTTTGATCGTTGCCCATATGTTTGCAAATTTTGTCACCCAGCGTGGCTGCCACGCAAAAGATTCGAACTTAGAAACCTGGAGTCCGGTGGCCTGAAACTCTACCTTTTGGACTGGAGAGTTGCTTTATCATGATCACTTTATTTTTAAAAGGAGTGTTTGTAACGGTTTATGTATATAATAGAGTGACATCCGTATATTTTCAGCCTACATAAATACGTGTAGTACTAAAGCAATACCATGCAATGAAACAATGATAAAGGAATAATGCGGTCAGAATAAAGTTTGCAATACAATGTAATCGACCTCTTTAACTAAATTCTTAGTCTTGATTGTGGAACACCACGGAATATATTATGGAACTGGTAGCCCACGCGATAAAACCACGTCGTAAATGTTGATTCACGTCCGATTTGTTATAAAAGTCGTAAATTGATAACACCTTCAAATTATTTGAGCAAAGTATTATATTGGAGTTCATACATTTGTGTGTAAAACTGCAACCACCAACAAACAAACCTACCAAATTAGAAGTTAGAACACTGTGATAAATGTATCGGAATTTCAATTTTAACATTAAGAGCATTTTGATTGGCTGAGCCAAATATTTCTGTACATGTAATTCTATTTTTAGAACCTGTCAAATCACGTAGATCGTCTCTTAAAATTGACATATAATTTACCACATTCCATAAAAATTCATTGTTTGTCACATGTTGTATGTACATGTATACTAGTATGTAAATGTACGTTTGAAGTTGTTGCATAAAGATACTGTTCTGTTCTGTTCCAGATACACACATTTTCGATCAGAATACCAAAACATGACGTAATCAGTTTACAGAACCCACATTTTTGAAATCTAGTTCAGACGAAGCGCGACCTGATTCGTAGATTCAACGTATACTTTTAAAGAAACTACATTTCTGAGAGGATGAGAGGAAGCTTAGGACAAAAAGATGCAAACCTATAAATTTAGAGTGTCGTCATGTGGTCGTACAGAAGTTATATATACGTTTACGAGTATTCAATAAGTGTTTTGCCAACAATATGAAAACATATCATTCCATGAGTTGAAGACAGATGACGTCAGCATAAGAGGTTTGTGTTCACAAGTGCTGTTTTTCTGTAAGCAGACGTTTGTTTTATATGGTATTCAGGATGCTATACGTCCGGCATATTTTCGCACTAAAAGACCTCGGAAACGTGATAAGCCAATGAAATTCAGCCAATGCTTTATTTTGAAAGAAAAAAACAACAAAAACGGATCAGGATGTAAACATGCCACATGTACACAATTGATTAGTGTTATCTCTTTGACTTAAGTTGGTATTAAGAATGAACAACTTTCAGGACTTGACTGTAGCAAGACATTCCATGACATTAATCAGTTGGCCACGAGTAAAATACGGCCATAGAAATATAAAATTAAAAGATCAAAGACCTTTCTAGAGGAGAGAATTGTCCGTGAACATATCTACCTTTGAATAAATGCCATAGCGTAAATAAGTTTTACTTTCAGCGTAAAGGCTAAATTTCTATATTCTGATATCCTCTGTTGAGTCGGTATCACGCCAACCAAGATGGTTCTATATATATAGCGACAATAAGAAAATTTTTTTTAAATGAATTTATTTTTAAACAATTTTCTTACTAAGAAAATTAAGTTTTTATATTTACCTTTTACGATGGTAATTCAAAATAAATGCTGTTTTCCTTAAACGTTCCAGGAATCAAGATTTAAATTCATGGACTCGGAAGACTACGATCGTGTTAATATTCGAGCCAAGAATCGATTTGCCAGGCGCTTTTGTATCATTTATTTTACGAAGTTGTACGAGGGTTGATAAAATTTGTGAGTCAATTACAATGAAAAAAAAAATAAAAAGATTTAAAACTTTTTGTTATTGAATCTAGTCACTTCACAACACAGCACTGGATGTGAAACAAATGACTTCATATTAAACCCATGTCCTACGGCGTCTACAGAAAATGCAGAACGCTGAGCTGGCGGGAATATAGTATATGAACAATATGTTCTCATTCAACAAAGAAATAGAATTATGCTTCGATTATGGAACAAATTGTGCAAGCTATTCACATCGAGTTTTAACAAATGTCATGTCATCTGAAGTCATATCAATACATCGAAACGATGAACAAATGTACATCTATTAACTCATATTCCCACATAATCCGAGTAATAACATATTAAATTATTATTGATTTAAACGACAGACGGCTCATTTGTTTTCACCATGATCGTTTCACTCTTATACTATACTTACACCTATATCTCGAACATACTTGCAAACACATATATCTTTGTATTAAATACATTCAACAAAAATGCGACATCTTTTAAACTGTGTAGCATCTTTGAGCAGAATTTTTATATTTTCCCTAATATGTTTCCAAGGATATTTATGCACACGAATGCTAAAGGTAGTATTTCGTTCGAGTTGTGAGAACAATGAGCCGAACTTCAAAACTTCCAACTTGTTTTTTAAGTTATATTATAGCTCTCGAGAAAAATCATTAAATACTATTAGTTGATTGCATTGTAATGTTGATTTAAATGTGCAGTGCAGCCGCTCCAAGACAACATCTTTTGGTTTGGGAGTAGCAAAATCATATTGTTGTTGGGAGTTTGTTGCTCTAGAGAGGTTTAATTAATAGTTTAATCATGCAGTGGGAAAATTCATTGTGTTGTTCAAGAGAGGGCTGCTCTGGAAATGTTGAAATGTATTCAATCCGACTTTGAATACTTCATACTTTAATGAATTGTTTTTAAATTGAAAAACGTTGGAATATATTTACTTATTTGGGTTCTTCCAAGAATCGAGTTTTATAAGGAGGACGTTTAGAAATTCGACTTTTTGTGGGTATTACAAGTATAAATGATAAACTTTTAGCTGGATGACAAAACAAATCAAATACCTCAAAGTACGCTGAAAATATATACAAACGATACATGAGTCGGACTTACGTATTTGCATTGACGTCACTCTTGCCCAAAACATGATTATAAAAAAACAAAATCAAAGAAAACAAAACTAAATTCTGGTTTTAGCATACTATGGTACTAGTAAATATCAACAGCTTCAGTGCATGCAATAAATGATAATAAATTCATAAATCGTCGAAACACTGTCACGTTTATAAGGTTCAACAATGAATGCTTTAAATGTCAACCGTGTAATTTTCTATGTATATGTGATAATTTCGACAGATTGATGGTAATTGTAGCAATCTGTGCTTTATATTCCACTCAGAAGGTCATACAATGTTCATGATAGCATTTATTTATCCATCACAGAAATACTAACGCTAGGGACGCATGAAAATGAAACTACAAGTCCAGCCTTCCATTATGTACATTTTTATGGGCGTAATTATGGGTAATTTTTCTTCATTAAAATCGAAACATTTCTTCTAACAAACACTCGTCCTTTATTTGTAAAATAAGTTGTTGAAAATTCGTTGGTGATGTAATGTTTTGCATTATAGCCTACGTACACAATTTCAATTTGTAATTTTATGTACATTTAATTGTATTTTCACATGGGCCTCAGCGCCTACTGATTTCAAAATACTATATATTACTTACTATATACACATGCACATATTAACTTATTTAGATCAATTTCTCCCTTTTTTAGTACATGTTTTTAATGTTTTGTTTTTGTTGATTTAGTGTTGTTGTTTTTGTACGACTGTTAAATTTCTCCGTCATATGGCAACATCGACACAACAATAGTGTCAAAATAAAATACATTTTGTATAAATCATTTCTAAAACTTTTGTATAAAACTCACCTGACGAACGATTTCGTAACCATATTCTTTGGCAACGCGTTTAGCCACTTCCGGTCCCCCTTTAATAAGGGCTGCCCAGGTGTTCGTGTAATTGGTGTCCGAATCTATAAATTCTCCATATTGAAACAATAAAAATATCCCAAGTCCAACTATTTTGAAATTCATATCAAATCGAAGATTATATCAAGTAACGTTTACGTAAGTTTCGTATATTTTTCTTTATATTTAAGTTACTTCGTATGACACTGTTTCCTATCAGAATTGAAATATGATACAAAGATAAGATGTTTTCACACATGTCCTCGTGGTCACATTTACATAGATAACACAACACTTAGAGTACGAATCACCATTATCAGTGCCAGATGGCCTTATTTCTGTCTTAAAGAATTTTAGTCTAAACACGCCAAAATTCTGAGTCTAACTTTAAATTCTTACAATATTCTTTCTCGCTTCTAAATCCATGAGGTGATAGCGAATCGTTTGCTTTACCAAAAAAGTCCTGTTCAAGAGACGGAAAAAATTCTATCGCGAATGTTTCTCACAAAAGTACAGAAATGGTCCTTAATAATTGCTTTTTATTTCAAAATTATGAATAATCAGAGAACAATTTATCAACTTTTCCAAGATAGTTTTAGAATGATGAAACATATAATTTTGTTCACATTTTATATTGGTCCAAAACTTTAGCGTCAAGTACGATGAAGCTGTATGCTATGACAGTGTTAAATCACGATAGTTCCATACTACCACACGACACCATTATATATATAAGCACGTGATGTTAATGAAACAATCGATTCTAAATTTATTTCCCTAGATTACTTAATCTATATTTATTCAAAACACATTTTCACATAAATTAATGCTGTCGCGTGGCTTAGTATATTGTCTCATATTTCATACGAATATAACCAAAATATGGAAAAGTTAAATACGAATAGATCATCAAAAATCACGGAACATAGCTATTAGTACATGCGACTGTCGAAATGAGAAATATGCGTGCGTAGAAATAAGCAACTCCCGAAACGGAACTTAGAAACGTTAAACAAATGAAAGCTGATTTCGTGGCGTTACTATTCTCATTGTTTAAGTGATAATTATCCGTATATATTGTGTACTATATAGTATAATGTGTGTTTCCTCCACATCGGGAAATACAGACATTCTTATTAATACGTTTTATTATTTGATATCTAAACATTCCATTAGAAGGAAAGAAATGTTTCATTTGTTAAAATGTTTTGACAAATTCGATGTTATTTCCTGTTCGAATCGTAATTCTTATATAGCGAATTTTAATGAAAAGTTTATATCAAATCAATGTTTTAACAAGAATGGCTAATAACTGGTTCAGGAAAGAAAACAATTAATATGGGTTTGTGTTTCGTTAATTTATACCACTGTCAATACTAATGCGATTCAAAACGGAAATATGGTCAGCGTGTCTCTTTATGTGAGAGACAGTTGTTTATGGAGGATGGTAGTCTAGCAGGAGCGATGCTTAGGTGAACTGTACACCTCATATGGCTCTGACTGTTGAAAAGGGACATACAGTTAAAACAATAAAAAAATATGTTCAGTATTGTCGCAGTTTTGCTAATTTGTGTGTTACTTTACAAAATTAGGAAAATACAAATATACGCGATATATAACAGTTACTGTGTAATGGTTTCATCCGTTGCCTTATGGTTGATGATAAATAAAATGAAGTACTGGATACAGTAAACACGGTCAAAGTGAACACAAGGGGACAAATAATAATATACATGTATACCCATAACAAATGTCATAAACAACGTCATGTTTTAAAGATTCATTCAGGTCCCGAGAACATCGTTGTAACCGTGTTTTGCTATAAACTTACGTGTATGTGACTATACATAGCTGTGTTCTACTATAAAATTACATGTGTATGAAGTCGTCTAAATGAATATATAACATTATTACACAAACGCATCAGGCTTCGCGGTTATAAAACTTGAGATCAGCTCAAATCTCATATTTTGTCATTAGATTTTTCTAAGTTAATGATGATATAGCCAGTGATTATTTATCATACATTATTCTATCGGCACACTTGGTCTAAATGTATATTTAAACATGTAACAACTATTCCATTTCAACCAGAATACTTACATAAAAATGAAATTGAGATTTTAGCTCCGAGATTGTACACAAGTTTTGTTACCTCGGGGCTTGATCTAAACGCATCTTCAATCAACTGTTCTTTACGTAATAATTAATATATTTTTACACAAGAATCATATACTGAAAGCAGTATTGACTTAATGCTCAATAAATCTACTTAATATAATGTCGTTACAAATAACATGTCGTTAGAATGTAGCCAATCTGTTTGTTTTCAATGTATTATAAATCTATCCGGAAAGTCATTGATCCTTATGAGAGACTGAAGGCATGGAGTGGCCTTCATGGTTGAGTGGTCATGGCCTCTTACGATCAGACACTACCCTCTCACCGCAGTGTGTAAAAGGTGTCCAGGTCGGGATTTGTACCTAAGATTAGTGTACGCACTGAGTTAGTGTAAGATTAGTGTACGCACTGAGTTAGTGTAAGATTAGTGTACGCACTGAGTTAGTGTAAGATAAGTGTACGCACTGAGTTAGTGTAAGATTAGTGTACACACTGAGTTAGTGTAAGATTAGTGTACACACTGAGTTAGTGTAAGATTAGTGTACGCACTGAGTTAGTGTAAGATTAGTGTACGCACTGAGTTAGTGTAAGATTAGTGTACGCACTGAGTTTTCCTCCACTTCTTATACAGAAATAAATCGTAGTGGTTAAGGTCGCTAACTTCAAATCACTGTAACCTCTCACTAATAGAGAGTCATGGTATCGAATCCAGCTACCAACAATGTCTCTTTATGTGAGAAAGTAGGCAATTCATTACGGAGGATGGGGTCTAGTACTGGTTCTTCACATGAACGATGGTTAGGTGAACTATCCACCTCATATAACTATGACGTAAAACCCCCAAAAAACAAACAAACCAACAAAATAGAAAAAAAATCGCCAAATTGACACCTGATGTTGATGTGACGTTAGTCTCACAGAAAAAAGGGAGAAATGGTGAACTACTCATAGAATATGACCGATTTTTTTTAGAGAAGTCTCAGATTACGTCTATATATGTTTATACTCATCAGTTGATGGTAGTATGTAGTCTACTGGGACATCGTATTGTAATGTATCGGATATGCGTTGCAATAAGTTTTTTATTTTGATAATAAAAGCACAATTTTATGATACTCTTCAAACAACGATTTACGATTTCTGGTTCAGCTAAACTGTCAAAGTGTAACCAATGTGTCACGGTGTTTCTTAGTAAATGAAAAAAATCAGAGAACCCAAATAAAATAAATGATTCCTGGTCGGTAAAGGCACTGAGATAACTGTGTCGATCATTAAAAAGACTAGCACTGCTTTACGAGAAAATATCTTGTTACAGTCACACTTAAATATCATATTAATTAATTGCAGCCCCTTTTATAGGTGTGCTTATTTGTCAGAATGCATTGCATTATGATAGAATAGAATATTTTTTTTTTATCATATTTAGTCCTGAAAAGGACTTTTTACAAAGCAGCAATGATACACATTTCAGAATAAACAGCATGCTGACATATGGCGTGAACGTATGTACATGTATAATGAAATTATAAACAAAATATGGATAGTCGTTTATATAAATACGTAACGAGCTCGAGTGAGACAAATTTTGAATTTTGGTTCGGATCCATTATATGATATATCATCGATACAATTGAATAACTTGGGCTCAGGCCTTTATTGTATAGACTTGAAATGATATAATCGGACACCAATACCTTCCAAAAATGATTTCAAGGGAAGTAATTATTACAGAATCCATTATAACCTCTTTTGAGTTACGTCCCTTGAATACAATTTCCACCCAATTCATTCTACAAAAAGGGAAATTGTAAATTGTTATTAATATTTTAAATAACTAAATTAAAGTAACAGAATATGATGTTTGAGATTGGAGACCGATCTTAATAATAATTTATCATTTCAGAGTCAGGCATGTTCTTTGTGCACTATTTACGTTTTATTCTTAAAGGCACATTATAAGCTTTTTACATTTATTAATACAGAAAAATAAATAAATGATAGTAACATATAAGAATTATATATTGTTTGCTCTAAAATGATATTTACACATTGCCTTTCTTTAGCTACATTTCATAAAAATGTCGTCAGATGCTTGTTCTTATTTTTTTATTACCATTGAAAAATACTGTGCTACATTTTTACATGTTCTTAGTGATTACAAATATATATTTCGGAGAGTAAGAGTCAATTTCACTGATAAAACATCTTTCACAAGTTAAGATAAAACCTACTCAATTCGTAACACCCAAAAAGCTATGGGGCTTTAAAGGGACATGCCCAGGAACTACTGTGTCTGTTTTTTTCGTACACCAAAAATGCGTTTGTCACTTGTAAAACCAATTATAATAATTACCGAAAAGTTAAAGAAGAATGTCCGCTCAAAAATGACCCTATAACGCGCGCGTCGGTATCTGTATGTTTACAGCCTTTTATTGACGACAACGATATTTTCGATACGTCTGAGAGTTTAACTGAGCATATGCGCTGCCTTTCAAGTGAACATAACATGAGAAATACTTACCATTTCAGTTTGTTGACAAATTTTTCCGCGATATTTTCGGTTTTGACACATACTGAAAGGGTCGAGTTGTGAAAATGACGAATAATTTCTGAGGCCAAAATCGGCAGGTTTGGTAAATCTTGAAATGTGTATTTTGAGTAAACTAGCGGGATGTTTTGTAAATATTTTACAGGGCTTTCATCAATTGATTTAGGCATTAAAATGATATCAATTTAATTGCTATTTGAGACGCTTCAGTTCCAGGGCATGCCCCTTTAATGTACTATTACTCAGTTTTCTGAATTCGTATAAGAATTTTTTCACGTCATGTTTATATGGTAACTTTTCGAGAATTAACTGTGGAAGAAACTGAGCCTTCCCAAGCAGATACTTTGGTTAAATTACGGACTTAAAATGATTGTTGATGCAATTACATCTAATTCTCTGCTTAGTGATCAACGGATTCGTCGTTTCAGTTACGGACGACAACTCTTACGAGTTCATTTTGTTATATGTTTAATTGTCTCCCCTACATTTAAGAAATTAACTCATGATTTGGACTTGATGTTTGGATGATTTTATGGTCTGAACAATTTTTACTTCAAAATCTTGTCTACGTTCAAAATAGACTCGATATAACATATTTATTTTCATTGTAGCGTTGGTACAATTTCCCTTTGTCTGTAAAACAAAGTCTTACTGCGTTTTTTTCACAGTCACAGTATGATTAAATATTTAATTTATGACATGATAAGCGCCTTTTTGTTAATCTGTATCATAATTCTCTCGAGTGTAATATATGCGTTATGTTTATATAAATACTTTTCTATCTGCAGCAACGTAAATACTTACATCACCAATTCATCGAATTCCTCAGTACTATATTTTTCAGATTTTTTTATGTTGTTGTTTATCCTCGATGAATAATATTTCCCAAAATAAGTCAATGATTTATGTTCAAATTTTAAAACAAAAATGGGATTGGCTTCGTAATGGCTTAGTAAAATTTACGAAATGTTACAATTCGTATAAATTTGTTGTGACACAATTGTTTCGCTGATCGGTCAGCTTAATTAAGGCCATTTAAGAAATGTTGGTTTGTGGTTACAGTGGGTAGGTTCTAGGTGGGTAGACATTTTGTTTTTAGTTAAAAAATTATGCTTGTATTGAAAAAAGGAAACCTTAAATAAGAAAGAAAATAATTCTTTTGTCAAAGTATCTGAAAGAAATATAGGTAGGGATTTTTCAATCGGTTGGTCACGTGACTGTGAACCAATGTTTTTGAAAGAATGGCCGAACATCCATTAAAATTAGAAATATGGGATTGATGCTTATTTTCACAATCGGAACTCCTCGGCGTTTATCTAAAGAAAAGTGCCTCGGACATAATAGGCAGGCCGCCATTTTGTTTTTGGGAATCTCACGATGGAAACAACTTGATTCTCTTTAAATGGGAAATGATGTATACTTTATCAATATAGCGAACGATAAATATGTTTGCAGATCTGTAATTCTGAGAATAATTCTTGAAAACGAGTACCTAGTGTATGAAAAGTAGTTAACGGAACCGTAAACCAAAATTTGTAACCCTCGTATGTACGAGGCTTATTTCCGTCAGTTACGGAAATGCCCGAGTAGTTCCGATTGTCGTTTTCATTAGTATTTCAGTCATACCAAGACAGATAGTTTAACTGTATGAGTACATGTATATGTTCTCCTGAACTCTTATAATAATAAATCTCTTAGGACATTCATTGTATCGCAAATAAACTCTTCTCGGATAAAAACATTTTATTTCACCATGTTAAACATCGTCACCCGGGAAATAATGTACCGGAATTATGTTACTTCGTTTATACGGTCAAATCAGTTTTAGCGGTCACCTCTGAATAAACGGCATCCTGTAACTGACAACGACCGCTCTTTTAAAACCTGTCATTGATGATATAGAACATAATTATGACCTCTGAATAAAGGCAATCTGTCAATAAAAGTCCGTCTTTCCAAATGGTGGACTTTGTCCACAGGTCTGACTGCAGCTGGTTAAATAATGTTGTAATGTTTGCCTTATTTTCATGAATACTAGATAAGAATGTATAATTGATACATTTCGTGTCTATAATAAAGACTGAAAAAATAATTCGAACTGTTTAGTATTTAGATATTGATGTATTGTAAATGGAGATGAATCCATGAATAGATTATCTAAGTGAAATCTAGCACGTCATAACAAACTAAACAACATCAAGGATTGCCATTGAAAATAACGTGATACAAACAAAAACTGCAGCAACTAAATGAGGAACATTAATAATTATTGCCAGCTAGGATTGAAAATAGCGCTACTTTAAGTCACGATGTTATGCACACCGCTTCGGTAGACACGAGACTACGTGTTTTAGTGTTATGTCAGGCTTGGTCTTTGCTTTACCATTACTTGTATATTACAAACAAACACTAACAACTTCACTTATTTGCAATACCGGACTGTGCGGTGTTTATTTGGCGACCACGAAAGCAGCAAATGAATTGAACATAGAATGTTTGTACATGTACAATGGTATCAAACATGGTATACATAACACAGCAGTATCTTTGAAATACTCGAGTGTGCAAACTGAATCGCCCAGGAACAACCAGAGATCAAAACCCTGTAGGGAAAAATTTCTCTGGAAACCTGTACCCCATGTCAAATTTCAGATTGCAGAGCATATGGGGCCACACTCTTTACAAATGCGATATGAAAGTTCGACAGTATAGTAATTATACAAAAATATACATAATCATGATAACCGAAATTATTTCTGGCATCTAAATTTTGAATACTACTGAAATTGAACTTGTGAAGAGCTATCCGGTAGAATGACCAATTACACATCATTCCACAGTTTTAAACATTACTCGCACGAGATTTTCGTGCACTTCTGTATAAAACACCCTTAGTAATCTGCAACGCGGAAAGACAAATATTTCACGCTATACTATCGAACCGCGTGAAATGAATAATATCACGATAAGTTTGTATATCAGTAATACATGTTTAACATTTACATTACTTATGTATTTTAATTTCTTGTCGATTGCATAAAATTGGAACGTTCTACAATTAAGTTTGCAACTAAAATATGTTTTTAAACAACAACTATATACTATATAAACTTTGTTAAACGGCCCATTCGACAGCTATGGTCATTTCAGAGCCGTCCAAGAAAGTGGACAGAGAAGATACAGGAGAACCGGGCATTTATATCCCTGTACTTATATTTCTAATAACTATCCTGGTTCTTTATCGTGCCCGATGTAAACTGCACCGATACATGCCTCACGACTTTCCTGTAATTGTCAGAGTTCTCCTTTTTGGAGACTGAACGATAGGTCTAATATGCTACATCAAAACCAGAAAATCTGCACGTGGCGTTCACATTTTATATTATGTTTTTTATTGTTCACCGGCAGGAACTTTTCAAGTAATTAATACGGGGCCAATTTACAGACCATGTGGTCTTCGTTATCTGTGTTTTTATCTAACGAACAATTAAATGATCGTACAGAGGTTCCTGGTTCGCGTATTGTATATCTAGTTAAGCTATTGTATTCATTTTATCTACCGTAATAAACGTTTACACTTTCAACAATTGAGATAATTATGCTTGGTGTCAGAAACTCGTTCATAAGTACCGGTACTGGTTTAACTGGGCAAACAATGACAAGACTGTTCGAGTTTATGTACAAGCTCACAGTCATACCTGTCTATAAAGGTCACTACTGTAAGAAGTTGTTTTCGTTGATAAAGACATCATATTTACAGGTCAATTTAAACTGTATTGTGTATGTACTGTCAAATCTGCGACAGCGGCCGCCTTCGAATAAAGGCCATTCTGTAAACAAAACCATTTAAAAAAACGGTATTGATTACAAGTATATAGTGCAACCTGCAAATAACATCCACCAACGGGAAGGACAAAATGGCTGTTGTTAGGAGGTGGCTGTTGATCAGAGAGTGAAAATAGAATAATACGTCAATTTGGGTAGTTACTAGTAGCATACTGGCTGTAACAGGAAGGTGGCTCTTGTTCGGAGGTGACCGTTCACGAAGGTTACACTGTATTCAGAACAAACTGGCCTCCTAATAACAGCTACCTGTCATTAAATACCACTTTATCTTTCCCAAGGATGGCCTTTGTATACTTGTATTGAGACTTACAATATAGGTTGTTATGTACACAGCAATGCTATCACTACTCTCTGGTGGTAATTAGCACGGTTTTGTCTATACATGTTTACAGATTATTATCCAAAAGACCCTTTGCGTACATGACTCATTCTGGGCTTATTTCATATCTTATTTCAGTTTTGCATTTGATCGATTCTTCAATTTGTATAATTTAAGATCGTCTCAGATTGATCTCATATGAGAGTAATCACGAATAAAAATAATCCTTTACTAGTAATTATTTATCAATTTATATCATAATTATCTGTGAGACATTGAATTATCTACAGGCAAGGACATGATTGTATACCACCAGAAAGTGCTTGCTTTGGCCCTGGAGAAATACAGTTATACGTTAAAATACGTCGACTGGGTAAAATGGTGCACATTCAATGTGACTACGCCTCCGCATTTTCCCTTTGATTCGTCCCATGTCAATTCGTACTTTTTTCACGGATTCGTCCCATATCAATTCGTACTTTTCCACTCAATTCGTCCCAAGTCAAATCGTACCTTTTTTCATCGGACGGATTCGTCCCATGTCATTACCTACTTTTGACAGGATTCGTCCAGACTTCCAGTCTTTATGATATTTTCTTGCTCTTGAAGGTCTGTAATTTGTAGTTCCATTAGTATTTCATATCACAACCTATATGTGGCAAATACGTTTATGTTTTACTGTCAAATTAAGCAGACGAATATGACACATTTATAAGACAGGTTCATTTTTAAGGTCGATTGTATCACCACGTGCTGCATAGTCGATCTCTGATGTACGTCTCAACAGTGCATTACATGACCATTAGTTGTTGATGCGCCACAAAAGAACATTCGATTAATATTGTACTGATTCACTTGCTGTCAGCAGTCAAAATTGGTGTGAACATTACCACGCTACTTGACCAACTTGGAATGACTTACTAATTATATACAAGCATGATTAGTTGGTGTGTTTGTCTGCGTTTGTCAGCTAGGCTATATATTTACATTTCTGAGATTATTTTCTTTGTTCTTTTGAAAGATACCATTAAATGCATTCCCACAGTTGAGCGAACAACGAACAAAAAAAAAAGAATGTATCGGAGTCATTTATTTTTTTTGCTAAATTATCTCAGGAACTCAGATTCACCGATAGCATGTCTAACAATACATTTTGTATTATTCCACTTCATGTTTTGTTTCTCTAGGCTTACAGGTACCGCGTTAGCACATTCTCTAGAGACCCCGCGGCTTTCCGAGCGATTCGCCGTGACTCACCGTTAGCTCGTCGATATTGACAAACACACAAGCATCTTTGAATATTCTTTCTGAAGAATTAAGCACTACAACACATAATATTGAACATTTCATTCAGTTAAAATACAAGTCTATTGATTTCTTGGTAAAGCGCACGCACTCTGATACTTGCCGCACGGCCGTCACGGCTGATCGACTTCCTATGGAATCAGAAATATCATGCGGCATGACTCAGTTGTTATCGATCTACGACAAGAAGTAACGTTTATTTATCAGAGTTCGGTGAAGTACTCCATGTGAGAGTTTATTCTATGGATTAAGTGATATTGTATAGAATTTGTGTGTCGTGAATAATTTTGTAACATTCGGTTGTAAACATTGTTTATTTAATATGACGTAGCAGTGTTTTTTAAAATTCTGTTAACCATGAGAGGGGATATTTTCTGTTTGGTGATACTGAGCGTTTTATCACATATTCAGGGTAAGATCAACATTTTTTATGAGTACAAATAATTGAGACCTTTTTACTATTTACATGAATACAAGAGGAACATATTTTCTAAAATCAGTCAAAAGTAGAAATTATGGATCCATCAAATTGCCGAATGAGACATGTCTTCCTGGCATGTAACGTAGGAGATGTTCTAGTATACTTAGAAGAAAATACACAGTTTTGTTTCCGGTTTAAAATAGGATTAATATTGTTTGCTGGACTAAATGTAGTTTCTCTAACAATTGTTTACCATCAGATATATAGAGACAGACATATTAATTAATTGTTTTATATGACCAGCTTTAAGAAACATTACAATTGAATTGGTATTTTTGTACTGAAAACGGTGATCCACCCAAATGTATAAAACCATCATCGTATTTAGAGACTGTCTTATTATACTCATAGTAAGCACAGTTACAGAGAAGTACCATATAGCGAAATCATTATTAGACCCCGATAATTACCTTCTTCATATTAATGTACAGAATAAAGCAAATTCAGATATTGTAAATGGTAAATCGAGTCCTCACAAATTAACTATAACCGTGTTTAACTGTATATTTTTCTACTAAATTTTCTCAAAATGAATAATCGAAATTATTTGATTTGATATCAAATGAACTTAACTTGAGTCAATATACAGATTATTGACCGGTTATAGTGCTCCGTCCACTTACTGAGTCAATATTGTTGATTTTTTGGGGTACACCATTCTACTTCTATTGATCTTATATGCTGATTATTCTGAATTATTTAACATTATGTGTCTCTGCTCTCTATAGATACAAGACTAGAATACTGCCATATTGATTATTCATAAATATCATTCGCTCATAAAGTGACATTTATGTCTAAAGGATAAACAATACGATCCTGTATGTGAAGCGATACTTGCATCTGCATATTATAATCATGAAAATGAGGTCCATTATGTAGTTTATGAAGTCATAATGTAGTCATTATCCACATAGGGTTAAACTGCTCGATAGAAACTGCTCTTCCCACGAAAAAAAAATGAAAGTTGATATATATATATCGAGATTAAATATTTGAATACAATATTCAACTTTGCTTTCATTATTTGATACAACAGCTTTAGAATGACCATTAGTAACATCAGCATGTTCTTCATCACCATGAGAAGCCTCAGTCACATCAATATAATCTTCATCAGTAAACCATCTCCGTCATCAGTGTCATTATTTACATCGATATATTCATCATCGGTAAATCATCGCCATCATCAGTATCATCATTCGCATCAATACATTCATCATCTGTGGTGTCAGTATGATCATAATCTACAGAAACACACGCAGCACCAGTATCAGCATCAGCCTCATCAATATCATTAGCAGCTGCAACACAAACATCATTATATACAGTAGTAGTAGTATGGTAATCTTCATTATATACATTATCTTCTATATCATTGTTTATATCCGATCATAAGCAGCATTAGTGTCTGCATAAATTCATCGTCCGCAGTAGTAGCAACATCGTTATCATTATCATCCACATCAACAGCAATGCTATTGTAAACACCACCCTCATATGCAGTAAAAGCATCAGTTTCATCTTCGTCATCTACATTGTATAGAAGTAGCAGCATCAGTTTTAACAGCACTAGCTGCAGCTGTTTCATCAACAAGTTCACTTTCTTATGAGAAGCGTTAGAAGTAACAACACAACGTCATCGCAGTCATCATCATTAATGCCATATTTGTATCAACAAATACATCTCACTTTTCCGCAATATCTTGTAAAACGTATTTCTAAAATTGTTGATATCAACATCTATCATTATTGTACATCTCCTCTTCCAGAATATTTGTTAAGGATGAGTGGTGGATCAGTGATCTAGTGATAACGCGCATGACTACCGAACAATAGGTCGTGGGGTTGAATCTCGACTCCGCGATCCGATATTTCAGGGACGCTTTTTCAGTGTCCCTATTCCAACAACCGAGCCAAGTACTGTGTTTAGAAATTCACAGGAAACTGATGAGGCGTGTATCTGAGCTTTACACTGGGCACGATAATGACCCCGGAAAAATATGCGAAATAGGAGTACGGGTATAAACTCTCCATTATCCCCTCTGTCTGAGACGGCTCTGAAATTACTAAAGATGTCGTTAAAAAACAGATAAATATTAAACTATGTAATGGGTGAAAAAATAAGACTTAATTTGAAACATAAGGTTTTATGACATCTTACTAAACAGTATGATAATCAATAACAGGTTATTATAAGACAAAGTCGGAAGTCTATTAAAACAAGCGAGAAAAACTTTTACTGCAAATTACCTGTTTCATACATCTCTTGGTGTTATTGAATAAAACAAAAACAAAGAACATATGGCTTTAATGATTTCAAGATGTTGATCTGCTGGTGAGCGTCATAATTAGCTAAATCAGTTCTAAACAAAAAACTTTCTTTAATAGTTAGGTCAACTCCTCAGAAATTATTATCCTCGAATTTCTGTATTCCCGTATCAGTAAAAGTCTTAGTATTGGCTTAGCAAAAAATCCTTAACATACACGAATTCAATTAAAGAGAATAGTTCCTCGGGGAAATCGTATAATGATCATGCTGTGTTTTTTTTCAACTGGAGAAAATGTTCAGCCTATAAAGTTTTAGACATGCAAGATTCATGATACTGGTGCTTATTATATTCATCTTTCTTTCCCGGCTGATCGCCATGTTTTAGGCTTATCGATCGTGTTTTGTCCATCTTTTTTCACTTTGCTGTCTTTATTTCTATTTATTTCACATAACACTCTTAGACTAACTATCTTTATTTCAATGAGCTTTATTTTGACCAGTGTTTCACAAGACTGTCTGTAAACTTTTGGAAACTGAACGATTGTTAAGATTTCGATAGCCGTCATGACACGCACGGTGCGCATGAGTTTTTATGCGGACCAAAGTACTACATTTATCTACAACCGCCATGCAGTTGTTAAACTACTTCCTGTTACCTGATACGATACAATGCAAGTCTATATATGTTCAGTTTCCATGAATACTGTCAGTACTTTGATGTTTTGATAGGTTTTACCCTTTTTCAAAGAGTTGTCTTTCTTAAAACTATAATACTTCAATATGTTTATTTTTCAACGATTTATTTTCCACTTGTCTGTCTATAAAATAATATTTCTATATTTCATAGATATATCAATGTTGCAAGTTTTATTCCGTCCGCACTATACCTCGAAACTACAATCTGTAAATAGAACTCTTACAAATAAGAGCCGAACTTTTTTTATCTATCCGAACTTTTTTATCTATCCGAACTTTTTTATGTATCAGCTGATGTAAATCTTAATTAAGGAACCAAGTTTCAATTTTGTTTTAAAACTTGTAAAACTTTGGTTTCAAGATTCCTTTTAGACCCCGAAAAAAGGGTCCGAATAACAAGTTAAAAAGTAGGGAAATATTGAAAGCAATCCGAAAATAAATCGTCGTTACACCAAGGAGATTTCACTGTACAGTACAACCTCTCCAGAACGACCCTCTGTTGAGAAACACCCTTTCTATAACAACACCTTCAAATTTTCCTTATAAGGCTGATATTTACTATAAATTTAACCTCTGTAAAGCAACAACCTCTAAACAACGGCCAATATTTGCAGCTCCCATAGGGTGTTGCTCTACAGAGGTTGTACTGTACTTGCTTTTAACTGTGGTAGAACCGAATGTTCACATAGTCATACATGACAGTTGATATAATTTACATAAAAGCTGATAGCCATAGTATGCTTATTTCATTGATGTTTATAATTAAGGATTAAGATTTGAGACCATATTGTACGTATTTTGAATCTCATGGCATGGATGATCGGTGGTTTAGTGGTAACATGCTGGACCACTGAACGAAAGGTCGTGGGTTCGAACCTCGACTCCGCCTTTTGAATTTCTCAGGGACGCTTTTCAGTGTCTCCATACAAACTACCGAGCTAAGTACCGAGTTTGGAAGATCACAGCGGAAAGTGCAAGGCGTGTATCGGGCTTGATAAAGAACAAGAAAAAAAAACTATTCGAAACAAGAGTATAGTGATACAAATGGTATCTTCTTTTCCCTTTCTAGGGCCTCCCTGAAATTACTATAATTGTCGAATAGGCCGCTTAACAACAGATACATTGAGGTTAGAATCTCATGAAATATAAGACATAGTTTATAAATCGCTTACTGAACATGTTTCAAATGCTCGAGAAATACTGTTCCTTCTGTAAACAAAGGGCTAAGAAATTTCTCTCCCAGACACATTTTCCTAACTCAAAGACACAATAAATCGTCCTGTGGCTCCATTTAGAACTGCCAGTGTGTTGAATTATTGGTGTCTAGGGCATTAATGCAGTTCCGAAAATCGTTTCGGTGAAAAACATGCAGTAACATTATACTAGTATAAAAAAATTCCACACTGTGTCTATGTTAGGTTGGAGTCTACAGAAAACACAAAATCGAATAATTTTCACTTCTTTATGAGTTTGAGTAAGAAAAGTGTTATATGCTCCTGCTATGTGAAGAACGCAAGTGCATTGTAAACTGTATTTAATTAAGTTGGTACTCCGCGTCGGGTATACGTACGTTATGTTAGCATTCGGAATGAAAAATCTAATCTTTGATTCGATATCTGGTTGACGCTGATAATTATATAAGTAATAGCAATGACGTAGATCTCATATTAGTGCTTAAAAATGTTTTCGCGTATTTTTGTTACCAGTTACATTTTACAAAAAAGCGTCCATCAAAATTACCACGTCTCTGAGACTCAATCTGTGTCATTCAATGAAAAAAGCAGTGACGCCCTAATTTAATTTTAGATTAAAACCGAGCTGTGTTCATAATCACAATTATTGCGCCATCATTTTGATTTGACAAAACTACTCCGGTGTTTGTAATACATTAAGGCAGTCATGCAAGCGCTTGTATTCATCGTTCTACGCACGCACGCGCACGATCGTCCGTTCTTTTTTTCACGAATCCAAATCATCTAGGAGTGATATCTGGTCGATAAATTGTTTTGATCCTTATTAAATATTCTTGTCAATTTGTTTCGAAACCTGCTTTAAAGATTAGTAATATGAATTCTATTAAGTTACCAACATGACATGGCAACATGTGGACAATGCAAACTTTAACAAAAAGTTAATGGCTAAAACATACGAATGTATTGTATGAACTTTCGAAATATTCGCTAATTTTTCTTTGATGTTAACTTTCCTTTATCATTAAGAACGCATCAATGCATGCAATCAATGGTGTATATACATAATGATATAGTCATCCTGCATAGATTATGTATTTATTGTGCATCTCTGAGAAGGCATGCATTATAAGTTTGCATTCCAGCTCCAATGAGTATTATTATCTAAAAATCCGCAAAGATCAAAGAAAGCGAGGCAGATTGGTGTTTATTTGTCATAGAATACAGTAATACCTTAGCGTACGGACCACCTTTGGGATCTAGATAAAACAGCTTTACTATTGATGTGGTCACATTATCGTGTTGAAATATACACTATACATAAAAGATCTGTTAATGACAAGTGGCCGTTATAATGAGGTAGTCGTAACGTTGGGATGGTCGTTGTAGGTGGTGTTTTCTGCATTCATAGGTCTTTAAAGTGACACATCAGAGGCTGCCTCATCAGTAAATGTACAGTCAGACCTATGCTAGAGGCCACCTCCGAATAAAGTTCACCTTAGGAATAAAGGCCATTCTTTTCAATCTATCATTGATTATGTGATATTTGATGTGTCTGTCACATACGGTGTCAGACCGGGTATTTCTTTCTCCTCCACACGTATAAATTGTATGCATGACCTTTTTCAAGACATTAGAGAATTGTATAATTAAGTAAAAACTGCCGATTATTGATTTGAACTGTGCATTTGAACTGTGCTTCCGATTATCGGCGACTTTCTCAAGTCATGATAAATCGATTAATCAAATATATATTCGATCATCGTTAAATCTATGATTAATACCAACATTTATCGATATATTTTAGGCTCACCGCCAGTCTACGTTTCAAATGGAACCCACATTGTGAGTTACACCAAAGTTGGATCTGTTGTGACTTCTGTCCTGGGACAGGTATGTAAAAAGTATATTTAAATATTAACATATTGTACTCTGTATAATAGTTGAGAATAAATTATGTTTAAATTAAATTCGCAATGTTTTCTTGGGCAAAATAACTCCAGGCCCCGAAGTTATAAAACTTTACATCTTCATCTGAGCTCATATCTCTTTAGATGTCTTTTAATGTTTCCGAATTAACTTTGCTCAGACAATAATGATATATAATTTTGACAGCATAACTGAATTGAACATGCATGTTACTACATTCTTTCAACCATAATACTTTGAGAATAGAATTGAGATTTGAGATCGAAGTTGAGATCGGAGTCTATTCTCAAGATATATTTATAAATCTTTTATCTATTCTCAAGATATACAACCTCGGGGCCAGACCGTTGTATCTAGAATTGATTAACTATTGCACAATGCATCGACCGGTTCATATCTTACGGTTATTATTTTATCAACAATACCAGCTTTCAACTTTTATTGTATTACTAATATTGAGGTTGTGCGGTGCTTTCTCTATAGTCTTTGACGTACGTTTCCATGGGGAATGACGTTTGTTTCGCCCACATACACTTAAAATTGTCAAATTTAGTAACAATTCATCTGTGTATTTTAATAAAAAAAATTACTGATATGGTTTAGTACTCCATGATATTAAACGTGGATTTAATCCTACGTACGATATTTCTTCCTAACAGTTTTCAGATGGTTTTAGGCTAGTGTTAATCAGAATTCACTGCCGAGAATTATACAAAAATGATAATATCATATTCTTTGTGCAGTCAAACTTGTGTTAGCGACTACCTCCGAATAAAGGCCACCCTATGAACCAATGTCATTCTTTTTAAAATCCTCAATGATTTATATAGAACAAAATGAACTCAGAATAAAGGTCATCTGTCAATAAAGGCCGCATTATGTCTATCACAAGGGTGGCCTTGTCTGACTTACACTTAAGAAAATAATAATGCAGTTAGATTCGATTTGAAACTGATGTGTTCACAGATAAAATATTTTCAAGATCTTGGTTATTCAAAACACGTTATAAACCATAAATTTAGTATGATATTTCGATATTTTTTTCTGGACTGGTCCAAAAGTCCGGTGTTCCTAGAATTCCGGTTTTCAGAGAACTTTTGATGAATTCCGAAAAAAAAACTTTTTAGGAAATTCCGGTATTTCGGTCATCCAGTTTCAGTAGTTTTACTGTGTTCTACATTTAGATCGAGATTAATTAAATATCGTTTAGCCAGTATACCAATCTCCGTAACATTGATTCATAGTTTTAACTTGTATTTATTTCTCTATCCTGGCTGTTAAATGACTCACTAAAGATTTAATTACCACCCATAGTTACTTATTGATTATCAATTGTTTTATTTCAGAGGGATTATCGTATTGTTGGCCTGGCCGTCGATGTAGCCAAGAATATCTTATTCTGGTCGGACATTAGCTTAGAGAATCGTGGTATATATAGATCCGACCTTCAAGGCAATAATATATCCCGGTTGTTGCGAGGTGCGTATGATAAACTAATTATCTAATTGATAATGTATTTACCAACATAACACAAATGAACCATACTCCAATAGTACTGATCTTATTGACACTGCTAGAACTGTCAATATCCCTCGTCGTACTTTTCTACCCTGAGTCAACTTCCATACAATCAATACCGGCTTCGAGTGTTTCGTCTGTTATTTTCATTACGTGTATAACTCCTCATACGTCACACTCTTGTGCGTGTCCTGTTACTTCTGATTCATCGTACAGTTTTATTTTATCATGTCTAATACCAGTATAAATACTTTATTATGGCTGGGGCGACTATGATTGGATCGCGTGGGTAAAGCCCTCATCTCTAAATAATCGATTGAATTTGATGAATTGAAACGAACTTGCAATCTTGTTATATATGACTGAACGTGCAGGCACAAATGCTACACTAAATGAAAAGTTAAGAATGGGATGATATTCTTTTAATTAATAATACTGTGGAATCATTCATTTTCGTTGGGGATTTAATTTCGTGGATTTCGTGGGTCGGCTCATCCACGAAATCAAATCCCCACGAATTCAAATGCAGAGATAAGGCATTTATTTTCAAAAATCAAAATCCACGAATTTATGTCCCCACGAAATAGCCATTTTAGTAAAAACCACGAAAATTGAACCCAACGAAAATTAATGATTTCACAGTAATTAATTAACAGAAATAAATAACACATCAACAATTAGAGGAAAGAGTATTATAACACCCAATATGATAACCATAATTGAATCAACGTTTGATCCAACATTGTAAGGATGTTTTTTTGCGCGGACCGGAGTACTACGCTTTCTACATCCGCGATACAATCTTTAAACTAGTTCCAGTTCCATGTTGCGATGTAAGTCTTTGTAAGTTCAGTTTCCATGAGTACTTTCAGCACTTTGATATCTCTTACGACTATAAGACCGGTTGCCTAAAACGCAGTATCTATAACAAAAATACAATAATGTACACAAATTCTCAAGTAAGACATATAGAGTCCTCAGCGACCCATAATGCATTAGAAGAAATGGTTGCATGGGACTCATTGCTTTGCTGAACAGACCCTTAGTCAAATGCGTAGAATGATATATCCTCTTCAATTGTATTGATCATTTTTCGTTATCCAATGTCATATATCTCGTCTGATTGCTGTTCGTATACCAGGCAATCCATTAAATTGCAGCAATATTGTCTGAGACGATCAATAACTACCTTAAATGGTAATGTTCTCCAAGTCTAATGAATGTCTTAGAAACAATAAGCTGTAGAGTTTTACTGCAACAATCTATTGCGGTTTCTATAATCACTTAAAGCTTACTGTATTATATACTCATGTCGAATAGTTATTGATACTCATGATCTATTCATGAACTATGCAAGAAAGGTTCAAGAAAAATTAATGATTTCATAATTATTTTCGAAGAGAGTCTAAGAGTATGGATAATTCAAGGATAAGCAATTTTGGTGTCATCATATCTCTATCAAATGTTGGCACATCTTGTTTAGTTGCAAACTTTGGACTATCATATCATGACGACATTGATTTGAAACCATTATTCAGAACCGAATATTTAGGCTGCGGGGTTTTACGTTGAATCAACAGTCAGAGCTGTTTGCCAATTTGTTGCTAGGAAAGGCTATCCTAATTAAATACTTGAATATTAAGAATGTCACAAATATCTATGCAGTATTATATAATTGAGCTTGAATTCATACCAGGAGTCGAGGAAGTCGATCTTTTTATAAATAACAAGCTGTTAGATTGCTTTATCAGTACCTCATATCCATCATGTGAGCTAACATTCACGTGACTTAATATATTATATCATGATTTACTTATCATCATCAATGTCATGCATGTTTACTTTAACAGTATAAAGATTAGCTTATACACATTCATCCTAACACATAGCTCAGACTCGACATTAGTTTAAACATATTTATTCCCGTCTATAATACATTGTACATATATGTAAATATACAAAATTTAACATCAATTTTGGAAAGGATTGGAATGGAAGACAACGTCTTATTAAATTCTTCTCCTTGGATAGACTTCCAGTTATATTTCAAGAACTATTCAACAATTTAACTATTGGTAGACTCGACATTCATGTAGTACAGTAGAACTTTTCTAATCCGAAATTGTCCTGACTGACAAGATGTTCGGATAAGAGAGGGTTTCGGATAAGTAGAAGGTATTCTTAGCATTAGATACTTGTACTTCGGATCCAGATGAAGTGCTCGATTAAGAGAGGATGCTGGATTAGAAATGTTCGGATTAGGAAGGTTCGACTGTATCCAGCAATATCTTCCATGGCGATAATTTTTTCTGAGTACGTCTCCGTTACAAAGCGCACAAACTTACGAATTCCTCCACACACATGGCGTTACAATTCTTTGCTTAGCAAATAAACATAAAAGAACTTAGTTAATTAACCATGCACACACCATTGTGTCATTCGTAGAACAAAAACGGAAGAAACCTCAATGATTCGCGTGCTAAGTCGAAATAAATGGAAATGAGATGGTTTTCAGCACACCTCTAAGAAATGAGTTTTCTCAGCTAACGTTTATGTAATTAATAAAACCATATTCTTACTTCATCGGAAATATGTATGGATTTTTTAAAAAAGCAATTCCGTCAAAACGTTGGAATAAATATCCTCTCAGTTTCCTAACTCCGACTGTATACTGCTCAACATTTATAACGGGTCATTTAGAATTTTGAATATTCTATATGCTGTATTTTCATTTATTTTCGTTGGGCCTTATTTTCGTGGTTTTCACTAAAATGGCTATTTCGTGGGGACATAAATTCGTGGATTGTGATTTTTGAAAAGAAATGCCTTATCTATGCATTTAGATTCGTGGGTATTTGATTTCATGGATGAGCCGACCCACGAAATCCACGAAATTAAATCCCCAACGAAATTCAATGATTACACAGTATACGTTATATACAAAATGTATAGCATCATTAAAATGACATTTTAAATTAGATGAAGCGCTTCATCTGTAAAGTATCAAATTAAATAAGGGATACTCTTACTCACAAAATATTAAGATTAGACCATGTTGACAGATTATAAAAGTTGAGCAGTGTATATCTGTGTATATAGCTCCTTACGCAATGGCAGAATCTCAATCAGCTGTTAAACAACAATATAATATAATTGCTAAGCACTTCTTAATTTTGAAGATGAAATCTTTTAAAAACAAATTTTGTAGCTGTTCAATTCTGCTTTATGATAGTGCTTGAGGTAGTATACAGTGAAACCTTACCTGGATAGGTTTGTTTGTTTGTGTTGTACGCCCCTTTTCAACAATCAGTCTTATACGGCGGACAGTTCATCTAATCATCGTTCCTGGAAAGAACCAGTGCTAGACTCCTATCCCCCGTAAGCAACTGCCTATTTTCTCACATAAAGAGACATGGTCGGTAGCGGGGCTAGAACCCACGATCCTCTATCAGTGAGAGGTTACAGTGATTTGAAGTCAGCTACACACAAACCACTAGACCACAGACGCGGGTCTTCACCTGGCTTAGTAATACAACTTCGTTTAAATGACTTCGTGGTTTCGTCAACTTAGGATTAGAATGGCTCATCTGACAAGTATCAAGGAGACATAGATAGGCCATTTAGGTTCTAAGGCTATATTTCAACCTGATACTGAGACCTAGGACCCCAGGGTCAAATTGATCCCGCCCCGGATGTCACTTAATTGTACATAGGAAAGTCTTCAAATGTTTTGTAAAAATAAACCAGACTCCCGCCCTGGGGGTCTTCTCAATTTGAAGAAAATATGTCGTGTTCCTAGGATGAGCTTAACATTGAGGGTTTTCTGTAAATTCTATATGGCATAGACCAGGTGTGTGCTTGTCTGTGCATGATTCACGCAATTACAAATGCATTTCATATATATTTACAACACGAAATAGGGATATAAATACCCAGTTCTCACGGCCTATATATTCTCTCCCAATCTCTGGGGAGGCTCTAGAATGACCATTGTTGATGCATGGGTCGATAGACAACAGATACATCATTAAAAACAGAAGATAGGATTTCATGAATTCGTCATACCTACACTTGCGTGCTAGTGCCATTTTTGAAGCACATCGATAATGACCATTAGCGTTCTTGCTTTAGCCAAGTTCAACCTCGGATCCATCTTGTTGTTGTGTATAAGACCAAGTTCTATTCCCCATTACGATCTCAAATGATTTATTGATATCCCTTTGTTTCTTTGCTGCGTACCGCAATCCTAATTATAATTTTGAAACGGTAATATAACCACGGTTATACTTTGATCTTATAATTACGGCTTACACGCAAAAATAAACTAAGTTAAAGCTAAGATTGCAATGTATTCGCTTAAACTATGGAATCAGGGTGATAAAAAATATGTTTTTTTCTTTATTCCAAGGTTACAGCACATCTGTGAAACACGTACATGATGTATTTTCTGTTCGTTAACTATTCACTAAATGTCACATTGTATATAGATACAGCACTGCAAGATGTTCAGGTTGTATACTACAAATGTACAAGAATCTGGATAATATATCTATACCTGAGATGTATGGTACAATAGTTTCCACTGCTGAGTGGAGCGCCATTATAACCCTTTGATGCACGAAATTACCGTCTTATCATCCTTCATCATAGCAGTATTACTTCCCACCACGTACATACAGTGATGCACACATTTGATAGCTTCACCGAGACGCACTTTAAAATGCATTTAATGGTTTACTAACCTGTTAAAATATTCTCCCATGTTTTTTGTGTTTTTTTCGATGCTTACTCGAATTGATATGCAGCTTATGTTTTATTAACCAATCTATTAAATAAATCAAACAAATACAAGCCAACTTGGCATGATTCTAGTGAAATAGATACATAATATTTGCACAACTGACGCCGAAGCTGATACATTTCCGACGAATTTTATGTCTACCCCCTGGTTATATGTCAAGAAATGCTGTGTCATATGAATGTGGATTTGTCTGACTGTGTGCAGCCAGGGTACGATTAAAAGGACCTTATTAGATACAGAAGCACTCTTCGACATGTACTCTGATATAAAGGGTTTATTTCAAATATTAAAACTAATCTTTTATAATTTTGTATTATCATACATGTATCGTTAAATAAGTTTTGCAAAATGACTAAGAAATGTTAAATCAGAGAAATTATTTTATGACCATTCATGGATTTCTAGCACAAATATAGCCAATGTTCGAATTAACATGGCCACACGGTCCAAAAACACATTAATTTTATATAATTATATATGTGTATATATATAATTATGACGGATAAATGTGTTTTTCGTTCATGTGGCCATTTAGGCCTATTTTATACCATTATACACCATCCCTTCAGCGTGCAAGCTCCCTATGATTTTGATTGTTAAATTCTACTTAAAACTGACTCATTCCTTTTGTTCTTGTTACTTTAATAATGCATTCAATAAGTACGTGTTGAAACTGCTACACTAGAATGACTCATTGATGTCGCTATCTCCGATAGTAACACACATGTATACTGTATGACAATGAAGGCAATGTGTCACGTATTGATTCTAAAAAAATAACATGTTAACGATTCTTTCTTTACTAAAACAGTGAATAATTTATATAAGAACGGAAACCAGTTTGAGAATGCGTTACTTCTATTTAATTATGTCTCATGCATTTTTTTGCACTTTAACGGCATATGTCGCTGTTTTTTTTTATGTCTTTTTAATGTGATGTAAGTTCAAGGTTAATGCAGGAGTGACCTTTAAACTCTGTCAAGATTGAGAAAACGATAATGTCTATATGAATACTGATGGAAATAAATTGAATTCGGTTTTGCCTGTAGTGTACTAGTCTTTCGTGCATTATATTCTCAAGAGGAAGTTTCAATTTAATTTAACGCCCCGAGGGCACACCGTACACCATTTTTAGATGGCTCTACGTCAGCCAATCCGTATAAAACATTTGGATTTCGAAAACACGAAGACTCTCTTTGAAACTGGCAGGCCTGAAACTATTATTAATTACATTAAGGAAATCGGACTATACTATAAACTGTGAGAGATTTACGCTTCCTTTTAACCACAGTCAAACACGTGAATAAAGGCCACCCTCGGGAAAAACAAAATTCGAGGGCATTTTGTTCTGAATAATCAATAACAGGGTGGCCTTAAGTCGGAGGTGTCGTTTTTATAGGTTTGACTGTACATGTATATATACACTACACATTATAGTGTAAATGAGATTAGTCTCATACACTCTTTTTTGTTACTACAGATAAATCTTAACAAATTGATATCAGTTACCCTCCATTTCTTATTAATATGCGATCCTTAAGCATACAATTACAAATGGTGCTGCGGAGACAGCAATTGGGAAGCTCCGCGCAAAACAATGCGTGTTAGCCTTTGAAAAAGTTGTCCCTGTTCGTGAGTAAACACTGGTCATTTACTATTTAGTGGCGTTTTATTTACAAGCGGTGTCGTAAGAATAACACGTCGTTTTATTTGCAAGCGGTATCGTGAGAATAACACGTCGTTTAATTTACAAACGGTGTCGTAAGAATAACACGTCGTTTTATTTACAAGCGGTGTCGTGAGAACAGCACGTCATTATATCTACAAGCGGTGTCGTGATAATAACACGTCGTTTTATTCACAAGCGGTGTCGTAAAAATAACACGTCGTTTTATTCACAAACGGTGTCGTAAGAATAGCACGTCGTTTTATTTACAAGCGGTGTCGTGAGAATAACAAGTCGTTTTATTCACAAACGGTTTCGTAAGAATAGCACGTTGTTTTATTTACAAACGGTGTCGTGAGAATAACACGTCGTTTTATATTTCCGAAGACATTTTTAGACATTCAATAGTAAAATAGCAATAATATGTGTAATGCACGATATCAATAAAGGTATCTTGTCTGCAAGTATACACCACGAATGTATATTTGTATAGTTGTACCTATTTTAAGTTAACAATTCTGGTATATAACAAACAATACAAAGTGGGCGCGGAGCAACCACATGAATTATTTTTGTTGCTTACATGTTTATTAAAATGCGCGCTTCATGACCACTAGTTTTCGATGCGCCATAAAACAAAATTAAACAAAATCTTCATCATGCAGCGATAGTCTACTATTCTATTAGTTCATCTACGCGTCTTTCCATGTCGGTACATGAAATGAAATATTGAGTTCGTTGCGGAGTAATGAGATTGTACATGCTTAACTGAGTCAATTTCACACGTGCTTTCAAGGAGAGACTACTACAAGCCACTCGATGTTGTCTGCTGTTTATACTGACGTGGTGATTTCATTATTGTAGAGACATCCTTCATTTACTAAGCCTGAATTAGATTAAATAAGAATGTTCGCACGTTAATTGGAAATTAGGACTGACAATCTCATAGTGATAATAAAAAATAAAATATCTTTCTTTCTCTGAAAATGTAAAAGATAGAGTATTCATCGACAATGAAGATATAGATCAATGTATTAATTTTTTTGAAACAAGAAGGAATAATGATTGATTGTTTTAGTGATCGAGCCGTCATTCAATCGTTCAATCTATTGATTCATTGATTGATATGTTTTATTGATTGTTTTTATATCGATTGATTGATCGATTGATTGATTGATTGATTGATTGATTGATTGATTGATTGATTGATTGATTGATTGATTGATTGATTTGTTGATAATTTGACTGATTAACATTGGTGATTGACATGATGGATTGATTTATCGAATGATCGATATTGGTTCAAATCTCGGATCCGCCTTATCCCAATCCCAACTAGCGAGCCAAGTACTAGGTTAAGAAAATCACAGGAGACGGGCCTGATGTGTATAGGGGCTTCAAAGCGGACACGTTAAAGAATCAGGAAGAACCATTCGAAAAGAGTAGGGATATAAATGCCCACTCGTCCTGTATCCTCTCTCCCCTGCCTCTGGGGCGGCCCTAATATGGTCATAGTTGTCGAATGGGCCGTTAAACAACAAATATAAAATATATTATACTGATCACTATTATTATTTATAGTATAATACCATTTTACAGACGTCGGTGAAGTAAATGGTTTGACAGTGGACTGGGTCTCCAGGCATATATACTGGACGGATGTTCTGCGGAAGACAGTTGAAGTTGCCAACTATGATGGCCTAGCTCGAAGAATTATTGTATCCACGGACCTTAAAACACCTAATTCAATAATAGCTGCACCAATATTCGGGTAAGAACGAAATTCAATGTCCCATATTTAAGAAACATATTTTTACTGACACGATCCCAGTCTAGGATGATAACTTTTGGTACCAGGCTTCGGATATTTCTTATGCTTTAACGATTATAAGATGTATTTGAATTTGGTACCAGTCTATGATGATAATGTACTTTTGATGACGATATGGACTTACTTTTTTTATCAGACTAGGCTGATATTTTACTTCGACGTCCAGCCTGGGCTGATATTTTACTTCGAGGTCCAGTCTAGGCTGATATTTTACTTCGAGGTCCAGTCTAGGCTGATATTTTACTTTGAGGTCGAGTCTAGACGGGAATTGACTTCGAGGTCAAGTCTAGGCTGATATTTTACTTCGAGGTCCAGTCTAGACTAATATTTAATTTCGAATTCCAGTCTGGGTTGATATTTTACTTCGAGGTCCAGTCTAGACTGGAATTGACTTCGAGGTCGAGTCTAGACGGGAATTGACTTCGAGGTGAAGTCTAGGCTGATATTTTACTTTGAGGTCCAGTCTAGACTAACATTTAATTTCGAGGTCCAGTCTGGGTTGATATTTTACTTCGAGGTCCAGTCTAGACTCGAACTGACTTTGAGGTCGAGACTAGACTGGGATTTACTTCGAGGTCGAGTCTAGGCTGATATTTTAGTTTTGGGATCAGTTTAAACTGGTTCCCGTTCCATGTTGAAGTGCACCAAAGGACTCTGAACAGCCAGAGTCAACGGGAACCGGTTTAGGGATCGGTCCTGTATTGTATATTAGTAATGGTACCAGTCTATGGTGATAATGTATTGATGTCTGTCTAGAGTAATATTTTACGTTGAACCAGTTTAGTGTGATACGTTAATTATGGTACCAGTCGAGAGTGATATTTCACTTGGAAATCCTGTCTAGGCTGATTCAGTACTTCACCTTTTTTTCAAGTAAATTGAACGAATCGGTGGATAATGATTTTCAATATATCATTTACTTCATAACAATTACCATCTTCTTCAAATATTTAATGCCAGTCTGGAGGAGGTCGACAATTAATGACTTTTTTCTAAGTATCTACTTGTCTGGCCAAGCGTATAAATACTGGATTTATACTCGTTAGACTATACCGTCAGCGGCTTTCAACTCTGGCTCTTAACATATTATTTCCAGTTATCAAGCAGAGTATTTATCCAAATAGGAAAGCATTTTTATCAGGAAAGTCTTTTATGCCATCCAATTCTAACGATATGTTGTTGATTTAATTTGCGCCTTGATTATTATCTACCTCGTTAATATTTGCATAAAATCATAATTATGACGTTGACACGATACGGGTTGTTGACGGAACGATTGGACGTTAATCACTGCCTCATATTATATGGGAACAATAATTTGTGTTTTTATAGCGAGTCATTCTAAGATGAATGTTATGAGACATTTTGGATTGACATGAAATGGCTTGAT
Source organism: Lutraria lutraria (assembly GCA_964023205.1). Taxonomy (NCBI): domain Eukaryota; kingdom Metazoa; phylum Mollusca; class Bivalvia; order Venerida; family Mactridae; genus Lutraria; species Lutraria lutraria. Next base: position 26,782,986 of record OZ026839.1, read on the forward strand.
GATTTGCCAAGAGATAGCAAATGTGATGTGATGCGAATAAAAGCATTTTTTATCAGTATTAACAACAAATCTACATAACTAACTTTACTTTTTTGTTATAATTCAAGGTTTTCGAAGTCCTTATTTCCTTAGTTCTTATGTTTGGACCACACACTACATCTGTTAAGGCGTAAAAATAAGGTGTTTGTTTCTGGTTATATGCTCATTAAAAATAGGGTAGGTAGGTCGGACCGTTTTGGATCTTGGAAGCGTATTGAAAGGTAAACAAAGTGAGAAAGTGGGTGTTCTGTTCTCGGGCCTAATGAAACCCCAATTATCGGGTGGGTGGGGTGGGGGGAGTTAGTCTAGGTCGGGTAACCAGAAACAAAAACATGTAGGTTTATTTTCGTTTCTAATGCTGGCCTTGTTGTAACAGTAGAAATTTCCCCAGTCTAATAAGTATTCATACTTCATGAACTTTTCAAAAATAGTTCAATAAAAATCCTGGATTTCATGAATTCTTTTCAAAGGGGATTAGTCTTTCATATTTCACGTGTTATTTCCGCTCACATACATTATGTAAAATAATCTTAATGAATAAATGTCATGTATATTTCAGATATCTGTTTTGGGTTGATCAAAGAGGTAAAAGAATTGAACGTGCATCACTGGATGGATCCAATCGCAGAACAATTATTAAATCGGCCAAGTATTTTCCTAACCAACTTGCTGTCAGTATTGAAAATAAGTAAGTCATATAGTACAAAATAGACATACATTCATCTTTAAGCTAAATGGATTTTCAATCATTCTAGCCTGATTAATGTTTTATTCTCATTTTATGCTGTAAGTTCAACTTATTTGCGTTTATTCGGCTATTCAAAGAATCGGCTAATATATTCGAATATTCACACTTTCCCAATTATGGCATCTGCTGCCATTTTGTTTCGTTGTCATGGAGATAATTGAAGATTTAAATTAACAACATCTTGGACCATCCTTGAAAAACTGTTTGTTTGCAGTCACGCAACGGACTCATTAAAAAAACTCCCCCGCCCCAAAAAATGTTTAGCGTTATGACAAAGAAAATTCGTTCTTTGGCTATTCGTTTTCAGTACAAGCATATATATGATATTAACGAAAAAGATGTGTTTTTAAAACACTCTGCCCTCCACAGGGTGACCTTGACCTCTGACCTACTGATCTGAAAATACACCGCTTCTGTTGAGGTGGTCATTAGGAACCGACATATGAAGTTTGATGATTGTAGGTCGAAGTGTTTTGATTTTACAGGCAATGTTAATATTTGGTGCAAACAAACAGACAGACAGACAGACAGCAGACAGACGGGCTTAAAAACAACAACACAATATGACCCCGATCTATCCATATGATGGCATAAAAAATGCTTAATTACTTATATACCACTTATTTAAAGTTTGGGTCGCATTACGGCTTACAAATATTTTTTACTGATTGCCTAATGTGCAAGTATAGCGTTTCCTACAAGTTTGAGCAATCGTTGTCACTAAATATAATCGATTTTCCAAATCAGCATGTCCGCCAAAGTTGGGTATATAGTATGTCTAGTGATTACGAGTTATTACGTCGAACAATACAGTTTGTATCGATCAAGAACTCCTGTCTCTAAGTTAAAACTTTATGGACCGTTTTGTTGTTCATTAGTCTAAGAGCAAGATGAGCGACTGGTGACATCTGTTCATTGAACGATATAACTCACACCGGGAGTTACGAAGACGAAAAGAATAAATTTATTAATCCTGTAGGGTAGGGAAACATCTGGCCAAATGCCGTAAAGTTCCTTTTTAACGCCCTTGGAGCGAAACATTTTGCAACAGGGGGGTGTTTATTAGAGGCCCTTGTTGTACTGAAATGGATTGTCATAACACTCGATGCAAGGTCCATATCAAAGGTTGCATCAGATATTTCATTTATTTTCGCATTTGCTAATAATAGGTATGCGTTTTTATGAGGGGTGTTATTCAGATGGTGGTGGTGGTGGTGGTGGTGTGTGTGTGTGTGGGGGGGGGGTTATTGGGGCTTTAACGGTTGTTATAAAGATTGCACTCCGAACTTAAATCGCACTTATGTATTTGTAATGATTAACCTTTTTTTTTTTTTTTAAGATTTAAAGATGTTTTGATATTAATATTAACGCAGAGTCCATAAAATAAATTGTATAAATTGTAAAGGTCTCTCTTTTAATAGTCATCATTGAGTATTAAGGACACCTGTCAATAAAGACCTCATTTTGTTTTCCCATAGGACGGCCTTTGTTCAATGGTTTGATTGTACATATAACGTTTTTTTCTGTTGCATTATTAACATTTATATCATTATTTGCCTTATATAAAACATCTGCACAGAAGTCCAAGATATCTAGAATTCTCTTTTAATATCATTTCTGTTTACTGTTAAACATGTGACCACTTATTGTATGCTTGCCAGATACGTAAATAAAAGATGAGAAATGCGTATTTACAGACGCATTTTAGTTCCTTTGATCATGTAAATGTAGACACCATTTATGTCATACAATGATAACAATCAACATGATAGGTTTTGCTAACACTCGTATTTTGCTTGCTCATTTTTCCTGCTGAAAGTTTACTAAAACCAGTCATAAATGACTCATGTCTTTTACACAAAATCCACGTCATTTTCATTCTAATTAGGGAGGGAGTAAAGTTGCATGCTACGTTGTAATGTTATGCAAATCGATATTTGATATTTCAACAAACACTCGTTAAAGGTTTTTCTTCAGTTTTATTTATCAACAAATATTTCAAAGGCTTCGAGATACCGTCAAACCTGCGAACAAAGGCCCCAACCCTTGGGAAAGACATAATGTGACCTTTATTGACAGGTGGCCTTTGGTTGGAGTTTATTTTGTGCTAAATAATCAATGATGCTTTATTTTAAAAAATGGACTTTATTCAAAGGGTGGCCGTTATTCGGGGATGGTCGCTAACACAGGTTTGACTGTATTTGAAAATCGACTAATTGCGTTGCTTTTATCTCAGTATGAGCATCCTTTAGTACAAATACATTTTCAGAGGCTAATGGCCTGATAGCATAAAATGTTTTGAGCAGGTGTATTCTTCCCTTTCTCACTTTCGGATACGAAGTATCATTTAAATTGTCGCTGTGTCTAAAACTAGGATTTTTTAAAATGAAAAATAACTAAACATGTCAAACAATCTAAGAATATATTTATTTCTTCGTTTTGCAAATAGTTCAACTCATTAAATTAATGTCATTGGAAGTCGTTTATCATGTGATATTTCTGGATACGTACTTGAGACCTTGCGTTATCTCCATCGAGCTAAAGTGAACAGCAATTAATCTAACTTGTTGTACACTAGCCTATCAAAGGTTTAAGACCCGTTAAATCCCAGACTCATAAAAGTTGTCCAGCAATGAGTCAATCAATAATGAGACACTAGCCGCGTCATTGTCCGATATCATATCAGCATTGTCAGCACGTGATCACCGAGCATTCAACAACATCCCACTTATCTCTTGGACTGAAAATAATCAGGATTCTGTGTGATATGGTGCGCTATCTTGGAACACACAAAATGGATCGATTTGAAGAATTCCCTGAAGGAAAATCGAAGCCAAATCGAGAGGCCGAATTTAAAATCGAAACAACAGACAGAGCATTGATAAAAAATACCCCCAGAATCAGTAAAATGAAACACGACCTAGGGGGTTTCGACGAACAAAGAGCGAACTTAGATCAGAGCGGGAGCCTTCGTACGTATTCATGGACTCTGACTAGTCATCAGTACAGTAATGATCAAATAATTCCGGGAACTTATAGTTATTACGTCCTACAAGAAACGTTTTTGAACGATGAGAACTTGTCAATATAAAGATAAAAAATGTCTCCTCTAAACACTAGCAAAACATATTAGTTATGTAATTAAATTATATCAAATGCACTCTACCCATTCTTTGTAATGTATGCTTACGTCCCATCTGTTGCATGTTAAATCTAATATGGGCTCATGAAAGCGTTCCTCTTAAAACGTTTCCCCATTGACATCTCCTCGACCCGTCTCTCCATTTTATATTTGTGACAAGGACAACGCAAGTCGAGCCCTTGCTTTTTAAAAAGTAACCATGCGAAGTCTAGGTTTTCTACTTTACAGCATACATCTTTTATACGTTTAGAAATTAATTGTGACATTTGTCAGAGAGATATATCAAAACAACCAATGACTTCATTAAGGGTTACTGGAATCTAGTGTCTGGTCCACCAATTATGACATTATTCAAGTAGAAAAAAAACTTATTCCTTTGCCGGCCCTCCTCCGTGACCGAGGGGTCAAGGTCGCTGACTTCAAATCACTGCATCCTCTGACTGTTAGAGGGTCGTGGGTTCAGGCCCATCTACCGACCATGTCTCTTTTATGTGTGAAAGTAGGCAGTTGCTTACGGAGGATAGGAATCTAGTACTGGTTCTTGGGTGGTTAGGTGAACTGTCCGCCTCATGAAACTGACAGTTGAAAAGGGGCGTAAAACTCTAATAAACAAACAATATGCCTTTGTGCAAATGTTTAGTACCAGTACATAAAATGTCCGTTGTGTAAACAAAAACCAATATTTTTGATGAAGTGGATTTATCAATCTTAATTTCCATGGAAACGTCCGCTTAATCTGTAAACATCATATCAAAAGCAAGTATGATATGTAATGTAGATAATTGTATTTATTCATTATCTAAATGAGTCTGTCACGTGCGTCATATTTCAAAGCGACAAAATACGATGAATATATTATTATAATCGACATAATGCTATGTGGTGTCAATAGTGGGTCTTGGCTATCACATTATACCATCCTGTCGCGATGAATATGAATTTGGACTCCATTGGAATAAGTTTTCTATGAATATTTTCTTTTGATGTTATCTGATGTATTGTCTAAATATAGATCTATATTTGCCAGACCGTGGTTCCTGGAAGTCTAATATATTTCCAATTATGGGTATAATCTGTATTGTTGGTCTGCTAAGTGACAATTACACTTCCCGGAAAAAAAACATTTTGTTTACTTCCTCCTAGTCGTCACATGGCCATGACGTATGTTCAGAGCTTGCCAAAATAGAAACAATCGTCGAAGGAAAAATAAAAGACATCGGGGAACATGGGAATATAACTTGATAATCTTTTCGGTCTCTATCCCAGTGACACAAGGATGGTCAACGTGGCACTTTAATGAATAAGGGATAATTTACTTGTCCAGTAATCTCGAATAATACTTTTAGGGATATTTACGAAACTCACGAAATGGACAAAAACACATACTATCGAGATGTTTGGAGACAATGCTAATAGTTCTTAGCGTGATGATTATCTTTTAACCGTAGACGAAATGACAGCTCACGCCCATGTGTGGATATAGGTCACACAGCGCCTTTTTTATATTATCAATGCGTAAATCAGCCCAAATAAATCTTAATATTGCAGCCAAAATAATATTCTGGATAATTCGTACATCTAAAATATTTATAGTTGGCTTGGAAGAAGAAAATCTATCCGGTTGATGCAGTCAAGGGATTTGCTTTTTCAAAAGCTATAATACAATCGAAATACCAACGTGCAACACAAACCAATGCTCTCTTTTTAATGCCAGAAGCCTATAGCTTGCTCCATAAATATCGAGACTTATAAATTGAGTGCAGTCAAAGTTATGAACATAGACCAACCATGGGAATAACAAATGATGGCCTTTATTGACAGATGACCTTTATTCAGAGGGGATTTCATTCCAAATAATCAGTAAAGGTTTTTAGAGGAATGTCCTTTATTCTTATTGAGGCCTTTATGTGAAGGTAGCCGCTGACTGTATATGCGTTACGCCAATTTTTGTGATTGGCATAGAATTAGAATTTGATTTTGTTATACCCTGTATGGATATACATTCACACAACCTACACAAAGTTATTGTACAGTTTATTACAATGGACTAACAAACCGGAATCTTTGTTTGTTTGTTTATATCGAGTTTTACGCCCCTTTTCAACAGTCAGAGTCATATGAGGCGGACAAATTACCTTATCATCGTTCCTAGTAAGAACCAGTATTAGACTCTCATCCTCCGTCAGCAACTGCCTACTTTCTCACATAAGGAGTCATGGTCTGTAACGGGTCACGAACCCACGACCCTCTATCAGTGAGAGGATACAGTGATTTGAAGTCCGCGATCTTAACCACTCGACCATGGAGTTAGGTGACAAATTGAACCAAAGATACTGTACAATGTTGACATGGTAGACAATTTAGGAAATGCTGAGTCTATTATTCAAGTAGATTGTACATGCAGTCTATAATGGGACTCCTTTTGAATGTAATCTGCAAATAACAGATAAAATTCATTACCAGCTGTTTATTGTGTCAATACGTATCATATAATTATTATATATTTTGTTGGGCTATACAGTCGATCATGTTTAATATTACACTTGTGTGATTGGTCTACATTATATTGTTTTATTGTAGGAAACTCTATTGGGTTGACAGCTGGGAGAACTCGGTGTTTTCTTGCAAACTCAATGGCAAGAAATGTAGACTGGAGGTTAACTTCGCCAATGTAACAAAAGGAGCACCTGGTTTTGGCTTGCTAGTCTTTGGCAAAACAGCAGTCATTAGCACATGGTTCAATACAGCTATATACTCCATGCTGTTGGACCCTAAACAACTGATCTGGTTGGTTGAGACCGAAAATCTTGGAACTAGAGAATTATTCAACTTAGTCAGTCTTAGCCCATCTGCACAACCCATGAGTAAGTAATTGTGCGACGTAGCTGTAAACATATAAACAACAATAACAAATTGTCAATTTATTTTCAATATTAGCCAATAATCGTGAATGAAGCTAACGTAAAAAGCTTTGCCAAATAGTTCATACATGTAATTAAAACTTTGAGCATTCTAATATTTACTCATCTATAATTTCCTTTTCCTTTTTTTGGTGCATGGAATGAGTTCTATGCATCCAGACTCTTGTTTCTGTTTTAATAATTTCACGAAGTCTTAAACATTGACTTTGCAGCTATCCACCCCTGTATGGATGAGGATAATGGCGGATGCTCACATTTATGTCTACCAACACGTAAAGCGGAGTTTGTATGCGCATGCCCGACTTACGGCGGACTAGCTTTGTCCTCTGATGGCAAGCTGTGTGCAGGTTCGTTTAAATTGTCTTTTGAGAATATTCCTTATACATTAAGATATATTTAAGAACTAATCAGTACTTTTGAAAACGACAGCTTTGCTCTCTTAATAAGGAGAAAACGTTCATAAATGGCGAGAGTACAATTCCAGTTTGGAAGCTGAATGACATTACAGCTTTTCATAATGTTCAACCGCTCGGCGCACATGTGTGTATTCAGTTGCGGACCAAAGTACTACGATTTCAACATCTGCCATGCAAATGGTAAGCTAGTTCATGTTCCTTGTAGCAGTGCAAGTCTATGTAAGTTCAGTTTCCATGAGAACTTTCGGTATTTTGATTAAAATATTTATTGCATGGTGCATGTTGGAAAAGAAGCTGACGTTGGCAAAATGCGATGCTGAAATTACTACTACAACAAGCATAAATATTGCTGATTTACGAAGCATGCCAGCGCATAACTCTTGTACCATTCCCTACCCTTGAGAAATATGAATGATAGGACGAACTTCTGGTATTGACCGTAGAACACCAGACAACTTTGACAAGTGAATACTGACATTCTGATGAATAATTTATAACTGTAAAAATATCGTATCAAATATGATTATTATCAATAAATCCTGGTTACATAATCCAGAGTATCGATAAAGTGTCTGTAACTTGTAATAATATAATGCCAAATGTTTTTGACTTCACGATTACATTTTCTAACACAATAGTAATATGTTTCAGGCCTCGGCCGTGGTCCGGTGGTTTATGCGCTGGATTTGTAACCAAGCTATCTGGGTTCGATTCCCGACCGATTGAAAACATTGTTGACTTTCCTCCACGTGTGGACAAGTCGCCGGTTCCTTGTTGAAGGGGTAGTTAGTACTGGTTAGAATACAGTCCTGGTTAAGTTAGTACTGGTTAGAATACAGTCCTGGTTAAGTTAGTACTGGTTAGAATACAATCCTGGTTAAGTTAGTACTGGTTAGAATACAGTCCTGGTTAAGTTAGTACTGGTTAGAATACAGTCCCTGGTTAAGTTAGTACTGGTTAGAATACAGTCCTGGTTAAGTTAGTACTGTTTAGAATACAGTCCCTGGAAACTGGCTTTAAGTGAACCGGCCGCCGTATAGAACTGCTGAAAACGTGCAAAAACGGCAATAAACCCAACTAAAGGAATAGATTAATTATTATAGTAACATACTTCCTCGAATATAATGTAACTGTTTAACTAACTCAGTAATTTTAATATCGATTATAAACAGTATTATTTTTTTTCTGCAACACAATTCTAAAGTAATTACTTGCCATATCTTTACGTCTGTCTATAGCATTCTTGCATGTTTGCTGATGTAATCTGATATTTAAGCACTATACCAGTTGTATACGGACAAGATATGCCTGGTGATTTAACCCTTTCTGAAATTATTTCCATTTTCAGAATTGAATACATGATATCTAAAATTTGTTATTGATACGATGGTTCTCTATGAACAAAATATTTTGATGTCCCGTCTAGGAATAATAAAGATCCATTCGATCAATGTCTGTAAGTTTGGCATCAATAATATTGCATGAATAAAATTCTGCCATATCCATTATGTGTCATATGTTTGGAAACATGGCTCGTAAAAACTGGTAATAGAATGGCAAAATAAATATAACCGGGACCCAGGCGAATAAAGCAATTATGGTGAATGTACTAATCACACGCATTTATCAAGGTATTATGTTCTTTGTGAAGTTTTTAAGAAACATGTGTTTGTTTAAATTTATAAATGCATGGGCCACAAAGCCGTTGCACGCAACTAACACGAGCGGGAAAGGATAATTTGGGGCTTACATTGTCGAGTGGTTATGGCCGTGAGTTCGAGGCTAACCCTGGACCAGGCAAATCCCGCATGTGTGGAAGCGATCTTGCTAATTTACAGTAGGCCGGTGGTATTACCTTGGTTAACGCCCGTAGGTCTTCCTCCTCCGTTTAAAGGTAGAAACGTCTCCAAAATGATCCTGGCTGTTGATGCGACTACAAATCCCAGAAGAAATAAAACAGGGAATAAACATCACCTGTCAGAACAATTTTGTTCTTTCTGGCCGCACAGTTGATAGACATTTATATCATATGATGATACGAACCTGATCATCTGAAATATACATGTATAGTTTGCAATACTAAGTATTCTTGAATGGAATGGGATACTTAAGGTGTGAAGGCTTTAACAAGGACGATTGGTTACCTAGACAGTGTCAGTGAAACGTAAATGCTTATATTGATACACTGCTAACCCATGTTTGGTCTTAAGCCATGTTGAAAATGGGACTGACTAAGCTTAACTATAAGGGCTTATAAACCATGGAGTAAAGATAATTATAGCTTCTATTGTGTTTGTTGAGTCACGGAAAGTAGATTATATTGTCGTTAAACCATTCTAGACAGATTTCTATGTAAGCCCCTAAGACGTATATTATTTACGTGACCATGTTCAATCTTTTCCAAGATAAATATTTCTCGTGTTACCATAAACTTAAATGATTTAAATGTCAAATACGATCTACTTACCTTCTTATACTTATGTAACGATACATAATCTGGCATAATTAGCTTTTCCATGAATTTCCTCGTTTTTCCGTGAATGTTATGTAAATGTCAGAAAAGAGATCTTCTCACAACATTTTGTGATTATCATTACCAAAGAACAAAGCAACCGTATACAACTGTCTCACAATTACGAATGTAATTCAAAAAAAAAGATTTCAATTTGATGTCCTTGATCTCTGAAAACATGAACAGGGTCCGTATTCACAAAGCATCTTAAGATTTTCTTTAACTTAAGTCGAAATTTTTACTTAAGTCTAAATTTTTTTCATGGTAAAAGTTAGTAAACCAGTCATCAAAAGTGTGAACATGAAGTATTATTTTCATAATTGGCATCTTTAGAACAAAGATAAAATCATATTATTGTGATTGACTCCTTTATATTAGTACAAAAGAGTTAAAGGTCGAATTTAAGGAAAAATATAACTTAAGTTAAAAAATTACTTAAGATGCTTTGTGAATACGGACCCTGAACATCTGTGTGTATTTCTGTGAGGTAAACGAACATTCCTCATGTATTAAAGCAATCGTAACTACTCGAGTATTTACGTAACTGAGAAATACGCCTCGTACATAAGTGTAGGGTTACAATTTTTGGTTATTTGGTATCCGGTAACTACTTTTTCAATACTCGTTTTCGTAGAATTTCAGACTTTCAAACACGTTTTCGTTCACGATTGATAAAATGGGCATTATATTCCCATGGAAAGAGAAACAGGTTGTTTCCGTCGTTGGACTCGCAGGGTCAGCCATGGCGGAAAGTAGCCCGTGAACTACTACAACAAAATGGCGGCCTACCTATTATGTCCGAGGCACTTTATTTAGACAAACGCCGAGGAGTTCCGATTGGTGTTAAAGGTGCAATTTCGCGAGCAAAATGTTGTCTGATATTTTGGTCACTATGGTGGCCATATTATAGAGGGTTTAACTTTGTCGTGACTATAAGACGAGGCCGTAAAAAGAATATTCGTATTGACAGCTCCCGACATACCCTATTTCTTGCGTCGACCTTCATGTTTCCAACACCAAGATATAAAGTACTAACATATTTGAGTAGAAATCGTACCTTCAATGTAAGAAAGTAGGTTTAGAACAGAAAATAGAAAAAAAATTACGACAGACCTATCCTACTCTTTGTTCGAGTACCACAGAAACACGACCAATTTTGAACTAAAACTACAGTCAAGCATGTAAACAAAGGGCCCCCTTGGGAAAGACATAATGCGGCCTTTATTTACAGGTGCTTTTATTTTAATATTCATTAATCTTTTTAATGGCTTTTATTCAAAGGGTGATCTTTATTCAGGGGTGGCCACTAATACAGGGTTGACGGTAGCTTCAGTTACAACTTTGTGTTTTTTTTCTTTTCAGTTCCTGATGAAATATTGCTAGTCAGTTTGGAGAATACTAAAGACATCGGCTTTGTTGCATTAGACCAAAGGTGGGGCCGAGAGGTACATTTGATCAGCAAGTCTAATTCACCAGCGACCTTGACATATGACCGAAAGGGCCGTGTATGTACATTTTTATCTAAACATTCTAAGTTTATTATTTTTTGTCAGGTAACAATGTAATACAGATTCACTGTTAACTAAACCTGTGTTTCATTAGACACTACTATACGTTCCTCACATCAATGTCTACCATTCTGTCCAATGTATGGTCTCTGCACGTTTTACATTTCTACATAAGAGACCTCTATACGCACTAAACCTTGGTCTCTACCATTCTGTCCCATGTAAGATCTCTACATGTGCTTACGTGTATTACCGATGAACTTACAACAAGTCATTTATTAATGTCAGTCTATGTACATTATAATCAAATCAACTGTCATTACCTTTTATGGATGTGCTTGATTCTTATCTATAGGCAGATAATGTATTTTCAAAGGTAAAGTTTGAATGATAATAAAACTATAGTTGCTAACATAACACATGTACTTGTACACATGTATTACCTAGGACTATCACGAGGTTTGTAACGTGTTATTATAGATGAAATAAGAGATATGAAGGATAAAAACATAGATGCGTATAAATATAACTCATTTACTTAAGGTAACCTGATCGAATGTCTGATGATATCAAGTTTCACCTATTTAAATACAAAATAAACCCACTGTATAAAGTCCATTGCAAGTGATTTGAAACAAATATTATATTTGTTTGGTCTTCTATAAGGCAATATCGCACGTAATTTACAAATTTTTGAACAACGATTGCTACTCTGTATATTGGAATATATTACAACAAAATAGCCTTAAAATAATTATAAATGTATATATAAGGCAGGGGACCGTGCCCCAGATATTTGATAACGTCCTCCGTTCGTTAGATACTTGACTTTAAAGAAAGTTCGTTCCCATTACCGATTGCACTCTTGTAAATAGATAATGTTTGGAAAATACATAATAATAGAATCATTCTAAACGGAGAAAGGGATCAAGCAGGCTTTGAATTCGTGCTGAATGTTTCAGGTATGAAATTATCAAGAGCAATTCTAACCAGCTATAAAACTTACCCTGTGTGAAGTCTGAAAAAGTCACATCAAAATGTATGTAAATTTTTAGATGTAAATTTCCCGTGTTTTTACAGATGGTATACTGGAGTGATAAATCCGATGGTGCTATTTATAGATGTCGTATTGAGGGAATTGAAAAGTCCATCTTTTTAAATGGTTCTGATGGTATTGGTAGGGTTGAAGGTAAGTGTAATGTTTATACAATTTGCTTGTCTATACGCCATAAAACACCATTACATGTAACTTAATAGATGTAAAACTTGCCAACTGCGCCGTTGGAACCGGGGGCAAGGGGAGAGGGCTAAGCCCACTAAATATAATGATAATCAAATGGGCTATATCATTCAGTCCCCTTCCCCCTGTGTCTGCCAAAATAAAAAAATACCCCCCCCCAAAAAAAAACTGAAGTAGCTTACATCATAGTACATTATGTTTATTTAATATTTAATTTTTAATTTTATTTTGTCAGATCTTGTTTTCAACACTATTACCGGAAGTCTGTATTATACGAACGCTGTTTTGTTGCAATCACCTGATGACGTCATACCACATAGTATTCATACAGTAGAGAAGATAGATGTACACACTGATGAGCGAACAGTCATCATAAAAACCAAGAGTAAACCAATGAAGCTTGCTTTAGATGAATCAGAGAAGTAAGTACAATAGAGCACAGTTATACAGTACAACCTCTCTAGAGCGGACCTCCCTTAAGCAATAATCCCTCTTCAACAACAGCATGATTTTTCCCGACTGTACAATATTATTATTAATCTTATACAATCTTTTCCCCGAACAAGTCAGATATTCTGAGAATTCCGGTTTTCAGAGAACTTTTGAAATATTCCTAAAAAACAGGACTTGAAAAATTTGTCCTATTTACAGGGAATTCCGGAATTCAGGGATTTTACTGAACAAACATTATTCTCGTGATCATCGTTCATTTTTAATTGAATTTGTTTATATCTTTGTGTTTATATCGGGCTTTACGCCTCTTTTCAACAGTCAGAGTCATATGAGGCGGACAGTCCACCTTAGCATCGTTCCTGGGAAGAACCAGTACTACACTCCCATCCACCGTAAGCAACTGCCTACTTTCTCACATAAAGCGTCATGGTCGGTAGCTGGACTTGAACCCACGACCTTCTATCAGTGAAAGGTTACAGTGATTTGAAGTCAATGACCTTAACCACTCGACCACGAAGGCGGGTCTCCTAATTGAAATACATTGTAAACGTTAACACTCAAACAACAATACATGTATATTTACATTTTCTGGTTATTCTTGCTGTTGCGGGTTCGAATCCCGTCAGTAGCGGAATTTGACCGGAACCTTCACGACCCCTTCTTTCGGCCGAGTACTGGTCATAATTATCCAGCAAGCTAACCGGACATCTTTCTCCCGTGTTTTTTTTTCCGTGTTGGGACTCGAATCTGCAATCATGTTGGGTTAGTATTTACTTAATATTATTTATGATACAGGTACTTATATGTGGCACTGGCTGGGCATCAACCTAGGGTTATACGAACAGACTTAGATGGTACAAATAAGAAGGAATTACACATTGACGTGTACAATCCTGTCGGTATCGCTGTAGATAGTGGCGTGCTCTCTGTAGTGGACCGTCGTGAAGTAGATGTACCGGTCGCCGCGGTGCTAGAATATGATACAGACACAGGTGCCGTGTCAGAAACAGAAATCATTAATACAGTAAGTTGTGAAAAATATTTTATTTAGGACGGAGCGGTAATTGAGTATGATGCAGACACAGTAGACGAGAGAGATACAGAAAGTTGTAAAAATAAAAGTTTTAATCCTGATGGTCGACGACTTGTTCCACAAGTTATTGTAGTAGAGTGTTTATGGAATAATTTGTTTCTTTGTAAGGTCATTGGACACAATTATACCAGTCTACATTGTATTAAGATATCCCTTTATTGGTTAATGGGGTAAATACAGTCAAACCTGTGAACAAAGGCCATCCTTGGGAAAGACATATTTGGCCTTTATTTGAAGGTCATTTTCCTGTACATTATCAATGACGGTTTTTAAAAGAATGACCTTTATTCACAGGATGGCCTTTTTTCTGAGGTGACCGCTAACAAAGGTGTGACTGTTTAATGGCAATGCATAAAAATATACTGTATCATTTGATCGTCTTCATTAACATAGAAACATTATATATCAAATTATCAATATCTCAAGCACAGTAATGATCGTCATGATGATTTTTATCATCATTATCGTCAGCTGTTATTACCATTCCATTAGCTAGTAATTACGAATGATAAGGAGTTTGTTTTCGAAAGCAACACAGCTCTTGAATTTTGCATCTTAGTCAATGATAAAATATCTCTTATAGACGGTCGCTGGATTTTCTAAACGGAGTGAAGAACTCTTCATAGCTAGAGAAGAACAGAATCAATTACTGAAAATAAACGATACCGACCAACAGACGTTGCTTAGCGACCTTAAGATAGTCGGTGTATGTTTTACAAGGACGTCACGCAGGACGGAAGGTATTTTTATAAATCCGGCTATGTTGATATTGTATAACGCATTTTTTGGTTCATTTTAGAGTTTTAATCGGCGAGAGAGTTGATATTTAGTACCAACGCCAACATGTGCTCAATTTATTGCTATTAAAATAATGCTTGATACAAAGTAATTCTTCAAACGATTGTTCAACTGAAAGTTCTAACGCCTTCTCAGACATATGTACACTGACGACACGATGCGCATGCATACTGTACCTTATTTCATCGAGGATTCCAAAAGGTCTGTGAGTCACAAACGATTTTTGCAATATCATTACGAGGGTGGGGGCGTTTAAAAGTGCACTTATTTCTTAACCGTAAACGCGGGACAGACAGAAGAAGTTCCCTTCAAAATTGCCAAATAATATTATAATGTGTTCCATATGAAATTTATAGATTTGGAATACTACTTTGCAATAAACTAGTATACCGAACTAGCTATTTATGTTGTTCACTAGGAGGTTGTGAGTGGAAAGAAATCGTTAAGGGTCATGTACCAGATACTACTACAACAGCTGTAAAATGTTTCTGAACTAATGTCAAAAGATAATGTAGAAACATTTAAAAATCATGGTTATTTAAGGATCGTAATTAATTTCGAAGCACAAAAATCAGCCATTTTTTGGAGACTGAACTCGGCGCGCATGACATTTAATACGGACCAAAGAACTACGTTTCTTATATCCGCTTTGCAAGACTTAGTGTTTAACAAATTACCGTTCCCTGTTGCAGTGCAAGTCTATGTTGATTGTGCTTATTTGCAGATCACATTTCTAGATGTATAGAATATGGTTGTAGTCACAGCTGTATTCCTTTACCAGATGGTGAGCCTGAAGGTTATAGGTGTACTTGTCCCTCACAGAACAGCTTGTTTCTCCATAAAGATGGTAAAATGTGCAAACGTAAGTAGTCTACCCGACTCATTAAGTCCGAAATTTATGTTTCTGTCTTTTGGACTTAAGTTTTGTTTCTCAGAAAGGTATTTTCTTGTCCTCTCTACGGAATATAAATTGGATGGTTTGGTGAGTATTGTATACGTAATTTGTACATTAAACCCTCCTTCAGAGACGCTCTTTGGATCAACTCTTCGGTCTGAATGTGGAGCGGTCTAAAGTTGATTTAATTAATAAACAAGCATCATTATAAAGATAAAGCGGTCGTTTTCAAAAGTCAGTTTTGATAATGGGATGAGCACTAAGAGAGGTTTTATTGTATAATTTATATGTTTTCAGAACCAAAGAATTTCATGATCTACAGCGATATCAATAAAATAAACATGCTTAGTTTGGATGAAGAGTTGTCCCCGGGACCTATCACAATACATTTTGGAAGCACAAAAGAAAGCATCGCTTCATTATCATACGATGAAACAAAGAAACGAATGTATTGGATCGACCGTAGCAGGTAATGCTTGACGTACATATGTTAACAAATAAATAAAAAACAAGGTCTGTGTTTATTGGCATTCCGTTATCGTAAAATAAAATTCGTATTATTGCCTATAGTACTTCTTTTATCTTTATTTTATACGTGTACGTAATTAATAATTGAATAATACGATTACATTTCATAGTAACATCACGTGGTATTGTAATAAAAATGACGGGTATATTACCAACAGAAGAACATTCAGCGTAAAATCGGTCACATGTTCTGCTTTTGATACTTTTCTCAAGAAATTCCCATGTCGACCTTCAATAATATATGCTTTAGAAGATAAAATATTGACTGCGAAATTAAGTGACCATTCTTTATTATGATGTATTCCAAAAATAAATCAATGATAATAAAACAGTATTATTGCATTTCTAGATACATTTATTGTGGCATTACCAAATAAAAAATGTTGAGTACTTTACTAACAAAAGAAATATTGGTTACGTGTTTTGTATGTCAATTCATATCTAGTTCATGTTTATTTTCAGTAATTCCATCTTCTTGTCACACCTACATCAATTTGAGCCAATTTTGGTTTACAAACAAGAAAGCCCGATGATGGACATGCAGTTAGATGCACGTCGACAGAAGGTTTACTGGTCAAGTAAACATCGGAATTCTTCGGATAACTTTATTACAAGTCTAAGTATGAAACGGGGACTCTCGTCGAAGACGACATTGATGACGTACTACCGATCTATAAAATCACTTTCACTACACCCTAAAGGACGGTATGTCATACGTTTTAGTATAATTGCATATACAGCTGTTCAATTATTGATAAGTGCTTGGCATTTACAACGTACGTAGTCGTCTTTTAATATTTTATTTCTACCATAAATAGCATCTTGGAGTACAGACCTAGTGACAATGTTATGGGGCTAATTTTAGAATGGAACATTGATTCAGAGTCAATATTTATTATGTTCAGTAATGATTCTCACGAGTGGTATCAATCAATAATAAAATCCTAATTCGAGTATTACAACATTATACATGTACAATGTATTGCAATGTTTTTGATTGGTCTATTCCGTAAATATTTTTATTGGTTCACTATATATTGTGAAGATTTTGATTGGCTGTTAAATTATTTTGATTGGTCAATACTGTAAATACTCGTATTGTTTCACTTTATATTGTTAAGACTTTGATTGGCTGATTAATCATTTTAAAGTTTTTGATTGGTCAATGCTGTAAATATTTTGCTTGGTTCACTATATACTGTAAAGATTCTGATTAGTTGATTAATTATTATAAAGATATTCGTTGTCTGTCAAATATTCTGAATAGTTCGATTGGTTGATTATACATTCTACGAGTTTTGATAATTCGATGCTATGAAAAATAATGTCATTTACACTGTGTAATAATGATTTTTTATCAGTTGGTTGTATTGGATCGAGGCACAGAATGAATTTTACCCCTTTGCTGGAATTGGGTCGTGTAAAGCAAAACCTCCTGTTAGGTTTGAAGACGTTATGTCAGATGATATAGATGCGCCTACTGCGATGCACGTATCAGCAGACAGACTATATATTGCAGAAAAGGGAGGCAAACTATTGGTTACTTCTTTAGAAGGTTAGTTGATATTTCTGCATAAAGAAAATCAGTTGGAACGGCAGAACATATTATCTTACTACAGTAAAACACGGTTATAGTAAATTCGCCTTCAGTGAAGAATCGTATGCAAGAAGCTTTTTACTCGAACGCACCCTATTTTCAAAATGAATAATTCCATTTCCATATCGCACATGAATCATAAAATTGATATATATTGGAAAATCATTTGAGTAAAATCTTCGGATGATTAGGAAAGCATAGGTTGTAGAAACGTAACGTGGCCAATCATTAATACTGACTCAATCATCAGACAGTGTGGGATTTTTCAAACCATTTCCATGTTTTCAGGCGTCGTCATGGAAGCCATATATACAGATTCTAAAGAGATCAGCTCGCTTTTAGTGTATGGGAATATGTTTATTGTCGCTGATATCAAAGATAAAGCTATCAAAGTTGCAGATATCTACACCGGGGCTTCGTCCACACTGGTCCACGATCTGGACCATCCGACAACTGTTACACTTCATCACCCGGACGACGTGAATGGTATGACTTTTCAAAAAATTTTCTCCCCTCATCATTAATAAATACATCTTACTTTAGTGCTCGCCCAGCTTTGCTATCCAATCAGTGAGCAGGGTTTAAATTTTGGTTTTCTTGCATGAAACCGGCGTTCTTACTTCTTAGTTTCGTAGAACGACCAATTACACACTACGCATGCACTAAGACGGTTATAATACATATTTGGAGGGTTTTTGTAATGAGAAAGCTTCAGTGGCTACCGATCCTTTTAATTTTCTGGGTTTTTTTTAAGAATACCCAAATATGCACTCTAATCTAAGCATAAAACATGATTAGCCATGATATACCCACGAGTATATTAATATCATACTTACAAACGCATTTGATGTGAGTTATAGTACGCTCAATTATTGTCTATTATCAGTATTTTGCGAGGTAACTAAGTTATAAAATATAAAGGGGTAGTAGAATAAGTTAATATCTTGATCAGATTGAAAAATAATTATGTCTATTGTGTGAATTGTTCAGTGTATCTATCACGCGAAGAGCGGTAACTCTGACAGTCAAAATACATATTATAATAAGGATTACGTCCCTTGATGAGTCATGTATATGCGGACGGTGATATCTATTTAGCAAGAGAATTTGACATTTCTAAAAGTTTGATGTCTAAATCTTCACCCTATAGCCTACTTGGTCCATAAAATGCGACATGGATGTAAAACCCGACCAAAGTCTAATTCACGGGACCCGGAGTCATTAAGTTGATCAAATTCCCGCCTGTCGGAAATGGTCTTCTGTCTAAAGTCCCGTGTGTACCCCTCCCCCCCCCCCCCGGGGTTTTATGAGCCAAGTATTTTTAACAAATCTACTAATTGAAAAAACACATATTTTCAATGATTAATTATTTTATCTAAATGCAACATTTTGAACTATATATCTTGCACTTTTGACGTACATACACATATTTAAAATAAAATATGATCAGTGATTAAAACCTTCTATTTTCTCTGTAACACGTTTAGATAGAAATTAAACATCTTAGCTGATTCGTCATCTTAATAGTGTAAATAGCCATATATGTTCGATAACAATCTTTCATACCTAACAAGAGATACATAAAACACATAATGTAATAAAACATGACAATTGCTGTTTTTGCTGAAGTAATATTATGCCTATGAAGCTGGCACCAAGAGAAACGCAATTGGGCATAGCAAATGACGAAAAAACGAGTGTCAGACGGCCACGAGGCCGCAGGTATATTGGAATGCGTTTAGAGATTTGCCCCTAGTATGATCAGTCCGGCTTTCGTATGAATTTAAGTTTATAGCACCATTTTGTAAGAATGTCAAATAATATAATTTGCGTTTTGCTTTACAGAAGCGTGCAAGGACAGTGTATGTTTGGATAGATGTATACCATTATTCCGTGGAGAATACAAATGCGAGTGTTCTGACGGAAGAGTGATGAAAGAAGATGGCGTAACATGTGTCGAAGGTAGCATATATCTTTATAATCACCCCCTTATAATTTCTGGCTATTTGATTGGTTTAAAGAGATCACGTGATGGCCTAATATAACCAAGAGTGTTTTTGTACAAGTTACTTCCCCTGTTACCGGAATTAACTGTATGATAACTTTGCCTTCCTCAAATATTTTTTTGCTTAACCGGTTGTTAAGAATCAGAAACGGATATACATCGTGAATGGAATTTAATTTGAAGCACATTATGTACATGTATATGTATAGTCATGTTCTGAATTTTAAGACATTTAGATAAACATAATTGAAAACTTTTATATCGGTACCTATACATTTATTTACACTCTCTTCTCCGATACACACAAATGTGAAACCCAAAATAGAACTACAGTTATTGTATCCAGTACTTGATTAGAGGAACTATATATGTTACTTAAATAACTAACCTGATCGAGTCATTAATTTTAATAACCTTAATATTCGCTTCAATTGGCTTCCATTTCCCATTACATGTCTCCTGCGTCAGATAAGTGTGTGACATAAGTGGATGTTTCTTATTTTAGAGTATGTAACGGAGAGACCTGTTACTACTACCCCGGTCAGTACGACCCCTCCCACAACAACACCTAAAGTCGATACAAATACCTACTACAATATCTATGATGATAATGAGGAAACCAAAGAAACACCAACTGGTGTCACAGAATCTGTGGAAACAACAGAACATGCTGAAGACATAGACGATGTAACTGATAGTCCATCTAGTACAAATATAGACAACTTAATTGGTGGTACATCAAGCGAATACCCACAAAGTTCCGAAATAATGGATGGTCACACTGGGGAACCAAAGCCAACCATGTCGACGAAGAAAGAAGGTCACATGACGACGATCTCTGAAGAGAATGAACCTGCCCTTATAGAACATCTCGGTGAATCAGTTGATTATGTTGAACATAAAGAAGTAGTAACTGAACCCAACACTGAGGAGTGGTATGATGGATTTGACGGATATAACTATGATATGTACGATACAGAATATGAGATATATGTTGACCCTGGCTATGTGCCATCAGAAAAGCATGGTAAGTTTATTAAAAGACTCTTAGATTTTTACAAACATTTTATAAAATTACAGCTGTAACTGGAAGAATTCTTTAAAGCATTTTTGGGTTTTAAAATTATGACCATGATCTGAATAAATAAAACTTAAGTTCAGTTCAATAGACAATCTCAAAAAAAACTTTTAAGCAAAGTTGTTTGTTATATAATGGTGTATTAGATGCTTCTGATGATACCCTGCTTTAGAATACTAGTCTCAATGAGTTTGATAACGTTAACAAACTAAGTGCGGTAAAAACTATGTTGTGCTGATAAAATACAATACAATCTCGATATTATGTAAAAGCTACAGTACTCTGTACAGCAACACCCTGTAGGAACTGCAAATATCGGCCGTTGTTTAGAGGTTGTCGCTTTATAGAGGTTAAATTTATAGTAAAAATAAAGAGGTTGTTGCTCTACAGAGGGCCGCTCTGGAGAGGTTGTACTGTACCTCATGGAACACTGTTGGTGGCCAAGTATTAATATAATCTCAATATCAAGTTGAACTATAGGGTAAACACGTGGTCGGTATAATGTGATGGTCGTAATTTTGAGGTAGCTGCTAGATGTGACCCCAATGCATAATGAATTGTTTATTATTTTGAGCGAGAAGTGTAATGACAATGAGTATATACACGACTCTCTAACGTTTCATGACGTGTATATTTTGCAGACCATCCATGGTTTGAAAATTGTCCTCCAGCCGACGAAACCATTATCGTACATGTTCCAGACACCGATAGCTCCGTGGAATTACAAGTTAAACCAATAGGTAAAAATATTGTCATAAGTATTTATGTACAGACCAATACGGTATAACGTGTTTATAGTGATCTCTGATACGGCTAAATCGGATTTAGTGAATTGAATATTTACCCATACCAAATCATTATATTATCATTTTAAAGTCCTATTAGCTTTTTGCTATAGAAAAATATATGCAAAAAACAAACAGTTGCTGATATTATCCCAAGATAATTATTACCGACGAAACGAACACTTTTTCTTCTAAAAACACACATTTCACTGTGATTTTAGCTTTTGTAAACTTGAAATATGTAGAGCGCGTGACGTCACCTTTCGACGTGTGCATAACTTGGCTGCAGTTCTATAAATAGTATTTATTTCAATGATATTGAAAAAAATACGATATTGGTTTTGGAAACCTTTTTTTCTTGCTATAAAGTATGCGCGGGAGGAAAATACACAGGATTCCTCTGTTATAGAACAAGCATAAACTATTACGACCAATACATTTATATGCTTATGTGACTTTAATGTAATCGATATAGCTGAATATACTAAGAGCGATAGAATTTGAGGGAGCAGCACATGTTCTCCCCCGCAGACATTGCGGCGAATGTCATTCGTCCTCCTGCCCGCCGATTTATAATTGAAATTCGGTTCAGGACACGTACATAGTCCGACAAATCTAAGCTCTTTTTAGCTTAATCGAATTAGAGTGATATTACTCATTCGTAGTTTTCCAAAGGCTCAGAACAGAACTTAAATAAGTTTAATGAAAATATAGTCTCTTTCAGACTTTTTTCGATTATCAGTATTTGGTAGTTATAAATCAATGTTAAGTCAACTGAAATATCTAAGACACATTAACTATTACTTTAAGCATCTGGTTTTATGTATTAGATATACACATGTATTACTCTGTTTACCACAGGCCACGAGATGGACGGTAAACCATTACCTTTACATAGTAACTATGAGCTGACGTCACAGGGAATTATCATACCTTGGGAGGGCATGGAGCCGGCTAGTCACCACAATGTGACATTTAAGGTCACAGATGCTCTCAAACGAACAGCTATATGCTCATTTCCAGTTCAGCTACAAGGTATGATGAATTAGTACAGACTGTCTTTAATATAAGGTGCTAGTTACAAAATAGGCAAATTTTTATTACTTTACACATTTATACAACGAAACTTACGTTAGAGGCCACGCCCGAATAAAGCCGCCATGTAAATACAGTCCATACCAATGAAAACCCGTCATTGATTATTAAGAAAAAAATGACCTCCGGGTAAAGGCAACCTGTCAATAAAAACCACATTATGCCTTTTGAAAGTACTTCGATCAAAGAGCACATTTAACACTTTTTATTACGTATCACGTTACGTTACCATTGAAATGCGAACATTAAAAAAACACCTTAATGTGCACACATGATGATCATTTTTCAGAATTGACCGACGATGCTCTAATTGAAACACAAAATGGAATTCCTTCTTTCCTAAATACGGGGCTATTCTAGACCCAAATTTGGTTTGCTCATTTCGACTTCATCAAAGTAAAAAAAAAAACTTAGAAAAGGTTTTTTGTATTTAGCCGAGCGCATACATATGAAGTCAAAGTATAGCTGAACAATCACCTTATACTCAAATATATGACCTTGAGTTCAAATAACATCGATAACACTGGCATTCTCAGCGAATGATATGTTTTACACATTGACACTTCTAAAAAACAGTTTTTCTATTTCAGATGTGGACCGACCCGTATTCAAATATTGCCCGCAATCAATTAAAGTAAGAACTGCCAACGATTCCGCGTACGTGAACTGGACATTACCGGATGTTGTAGACAATGTTGGTCTCAAAGTATTGAAGAGTTCGCACTCTCCAGGATCCCATTTCACTTCCGGTGAAAGTACAATCAACTACACGGCTGTTGATTATGCCGGGAACAAGGCGTCATGCGTCTTCAGCGTCTATATATTCCGTGGTAAGAATGTGCTATGTAACGTGAAAAACTCCTGTGTGAATTCCACGAAACCTCCTAAAATAATTAACAATTTTCTCATTCATTGAAGTATTTGAACTGCATGCATACTTATTATATGATCTTTAAATCAACAATTTGATTGGGTTGTTTAGGCCTGGTCCATCGTAGAACATGAATATCATATCCAATGGTGCAGCATTATATGTAATGGAAAGTTCGGGATTTCCAAATCTTAAAATAGAATCATGTTATTATTCATAATCCGGAAATATTAGTCGTTGTTTGTTATTTATTTACAATGTAAACTAGAGCCTTATAATTTGCCATGACGTATAAAACATAATTTATCTGTGTTGTTAAAATAAATAAAAGTTGTTTTAAATGGGCATGAACACATTCTTAAGTTTCAAGGCTAGTATCAAAAACATTTAGACAATTTCATAACATCATTTTGGAAAAATTCATGCTATATAATTATAACGGTTCGTGCGTTTTTGTTTTGATTCAATTTGGCCGTGTGAGTATACACTGCTCAACCTATATAATCGGTCACCTAGATTTTTGTAATATTTTATAAATACATGCACATTGTGAATACACCATTTCACTATTGAAGTCAATCGAAGACTTGTACAAAACGAAATACAAAGTGTCATACTGTTTCAGAGTTTTACGATAGAATAAAGTGACATTATAAGCTTCATCTGTCAAGGATCAAATATAATAGACCGCCCGTAAATGATAGCCCCGTTTACAAAATACAGAGTAAACCATGTTGACCGATTATAAAAGTTGAACATATACTTATATTATGCAATGATTTTACAGAGGAGATGTGCAATTTGCCGGATATAAAACACGGTGGAATTATCTGTAATGATGGAAAGAATAGCGATTGTAAAATCATATGTGACAATGGATATGTTGTCAACCCAGTCCGAACATTTAGGCGCTCGTTTAACTGCCAACATCCAGATGACATTGATGCATTAAGAAAAGCAATGGCGACGCAGGAAACGTGCTTAAGTGCGTATTTTTTTAACTGGTATAATTCAATTAGACAATAGAATAATAACAAATTAATATCATCCATATCATTATGCCCCCGTATCGACAGATCAGGGGCATATTAATTGTTTTGGCCTGTCTGTCTGTCTGTTTGTTTGAATGACCTTGTCTATAAACCTACTGTCACCATTCTTCATTTTGGTTCCTCACGACAGCTTGTACATGCCTTTGCATTTTCAGAACTGTAGGTCCAAAGTCAAGGTCACCCGAAGGGGGTATTGTGTATTGAAAACACATCTTGTTTGTTGTTGGTTTGCTCACTTGGGTTAACCGTCGTACTACAGTCATTCGGCGATTTTTTCTGACTCAAAATGGTGGACGAAGGCACCAGACATAAATCCTGATAAAACTACAAACTTTCCGTTAGCTAGCTTAGCTGCTGTGAAATTTGGTCTCTAATGGGGTTTAAACTCACATGGTCGAGTGTCTTGTGACTGCTCGTCACAGACCATCACCACCCAAACACCGGGGCTTTATAACATAAATTAATTAAGTTTCAAAAACATCATCATTGATATTTTACACTGATACACATTGCCAACTTTACTTTAATGTACATAAAGTACAACATGCTGTATTTTCACGTTTTTAAACTGGTTCCATTTTCAGACCATTTGTACCCGTCTGTGTTGAATGAGGAGTTCAGTTTGTCATTTAGGGGACCAATCAGTCGACACAAGCTGAAGGTAAAAGCTGACATGAATACAGCAATAACAACACATCTTATAGAAGAAGAACTGTGTGTAGGTGATGTTTGCCAAGTTGGGAACATCACTTTACATTGTGATATGGATTTCTATGTCAATGATGTTGAGAACGACACGTGTCTTGATGAAGAAGATAGGCATGAGTTCTTCATAAGATTTAACGTGACTCTAACAAACAGGTAATTATCACCATGGTTCATCCATAAGCTAGAAGTTATATTACAAAATAATAGAATGTCTTTAATAATGTCATATATTTGAAAAATATTTAAAGATGTAACCGAATATAAACTCACTAGTCAATAACTGTATATCAATTGTTACAGTTCTGGAATCGATGTTGACATTGAGAACGCGGTGAAAACGATTCATCTTGATCTGATGTCGCTAGCTGCCCTGTTACAACTACAAACAGAGGGAGACATGTTTGTGGCGATTGCTGATAGTTTAACAACAACTAAGAGCGTCTGGACATGTCCTATGGGACAAATACAAGAAAATAATATCTGTGGTATGTGTCTGACTTAGGTGTAAAGTGAACTATTTACTGAATCTAGAGAACAAAAAGCCATAACATATGAAACAGGAATATATGATATTTTAGCATAGTTACTCTTGATTTAGTCCAATAGCATAAATTTAAATTTGTTCCAAATTGGCCGTAGTTTACATTTTACTTTACAATAGGTATGCTATTTGTGCAGGATAATCAATAAGCTTTGGCCCTTAATATATTTTGTTGTATATTTTGCCTTATTCATCTACATGTGTATGTTATTCACCAACATTATCTTTTCATATATTCTAGTCATGTGTCCACCAGGAACATTCCATAACATGACACTTAACGTGTGCCAGTACTGTACGACTGGGTACTACCAGGACAAGGCTGGAAAAGTTACATGTAAATTGTGTGACATAGGACAATCATCACCAGACGGGGCAACATCCAGCGATCAATGTATGCCAATTTTCTCTGAGATTACGATAATTGTATTACTTGTAACTGCTGCATTGTTGTAGACGAATGCTATAAATTCTATATCTTCACATTAACATTGCATCAAAGCATAACTTAACATACATCAATGGCCTAACATTTTCTTTCCCCTCATAACTGTAATAATGCAATGGTATAATATTATGTTTTTTGTTCAACATACATTTGTATTCATATTGGAATTCAGACCAATGGCTTGGTATCTTATAAATATAATAAGTCTTTATATTTAATAATTTGAAAATTAGCACTTTTAGTGTGAGCTAGTATTTGCAAGACTGTAATGTTCTGTGTTGAAGACAGATTGTGAGTAATTACACATTTTACATATGTTACACTTTCTTCTTATTTCAGGCCACACGGTCCCATCAATGGATGAGATGACGCTATTTATCATAGTTACAACCTGTTCATTCGGTGTCGTATTTCTTTGTATGGCTATAACATTATATCTACAATTCCAAAGACAGCAAAAGCGTAATCAAATGGCTTCCAGTCAGAAGAAGACTCGCTACAACATGTCACCAAACATCTACGTAGCCCCACCTCCAATACTGAAATCTAAGCTTGATGAAAATTATTCATCTGGACAGAAAACATACAGTATTGACCGCAAAAAGCCAATCAATATTTATGCCAATCATGACTACGAGGATCCAGAACGCACGTCTATGACCGGTCCCGTGTCCTCGTACCAAAGTGACTTATTTGCAATGTTACAGGGCCAAAGTAGGGACTATTCTCCGGGAGAAGAGGTTCCTACGGGGACTTTGTCAAGAGAAAACACATTTTCCAACCCGACGTATTCCCCTACGATTGGTTTAAGAAGAAACGAGAAGGGATCGTTGAATCGTGTCGTACATACCCCTTCACCGGGTCCACAGCGCAAGATGTCACATGACAGCACATTTTCTAACCAATCCCCTCGTATGATACGTTCTCAGAGAACGCCCACAAGTGACACACCTCTTATTACGCAGTCACCACTGCTGAGGCTCAAGTTGGCTGCTTACAACCTTAATCATGAGGATTGAGATATTTGTCAAAGAAAATTAAATGTGAACTAGATTGTAGCATCGTGAAAAACTGTCTCTCGCATTCCAAGACTATCTTCTGGTACTACTTTCCTACAAACTGTTTGAGATAATCAGCAATATGTGACCATTTATGTGTCTGAATTATTTAAAGGTGTATGCTTGGGATATGAAATTGATACTTAGTGCGATGTTTTACCTGTAAAATCAATTTATGAAATGTACAGTCTATCAGTGGAGATATTGTAATTGTCCCAAGTACTTGACGTAGCATTATACATTACTGAAGCTAATGACGGCCGTTTTAAAATAACCGAATACTGGAAGGATGACTCTATTTATAAAACAATGCCTCCCACTACAGATATTTACGGTTTGGAAAATAGTGCTACCATAAAGACTGTTCGAAATATTTCTCCAATGAGCGTGGAAATCCCTTTTTACTTGACTCATACTATGTACTTGACTAAAGAGAATACAATGTTATTAGAGTGTCGTTTGAGTGTTATGTTTAAGTGTGAGTAGTAGATTTCAAAAGTGTGAAATGTGTGACTGTACGGTGAATATAGTACATACTAACACGAAAAAGAAAGCGTATACTTTCACATTGGTATAATTATATTTTGTTATAAAGTTTATTAAGAATAACCGATTCATCATCATGGGTGCAGAAAATAACCTTTACAGAATATCGTGCAGCCGAGACATTTTTTCCCATTTTAATACCAAATTTGCCTATATTTTGCTTCTACAATAATGTCTTATCAAGTGCACACATTCTTTTTCGTGTAAGTATATATGAACTTATAATTGACATTGTGATGTGTTGTGTAAAACTATGTATCTTATACTGTTTGTACGTTGGCTGACTTTATATGATATATTCAATATCAATGTAATTAAATTTTGTGAATTTATATAGTAACATGAGGTAATAGTAAACGTGTGTACTTTCAAGTAACATGTATACATGTAGTAAAGTATCTGTTCTTCCCCAGACACACCTTTGTTAATTCCGCTGTATTTGGGATAGTTGGATGCACGATAAGGATATGCTTATATAATCCTTATCGTAGCATTGACAAATTGACAAAAATATTTAAAAAAAATAAAAAAAATTAAACTATATGTACTTGAATGGATCAAACGTATACAATAGATTATTAAGTTGTGGTTCGTAAAAGAAACACTCGATTTTTATATAGAGGATGATGTTTTAAAATAAGTAAATTCAGTTTTTATTGAGACCACTGGTCACTCAGCAAAAATAATATTGCACTACTAACTAACAGAATGTGACTACATTTTTTGCTCGCAATATCATTTAATCAGCGGGTACGTTGCTATGGCAACACAAAAAATATTTTAAAGACTATATGTATCATTCTTTTTGTACTTCGACTTTGCCTCACTCACATCTGTCACTTTCTGTTCAATGTCTGGTGTATATTAATATGTATTTTGAACCTGAACAATTATTATAGATGACATTCAATGCAATTATTGTAAATGTATAACAGATCAACACGAAATGAATTTAAATGCACTTTTTTCATCGTATGAATGTGTTAACGCTTAATCACGCATCGTTAAAACATGTTTAAATGGAATATTTTTAGTCATCTGATTATATAGAATATTGTATATTAATTGAAACGTATCACTTTCATCGTATGATAGAAATATGAGTTTTAACTGGTATAAAATCCGCCGATTTGAAGACTTTTTATCAAGGATTGCCGTTGTTTCGGTAACCCGACCAGCTGCCATTTTGGCTTCGATTCCAAAGTTTCTTATAGCGAAATCTACGAAAGTACAAAAATATTTTGGACGAATAAAACCCTGAACATTTAAAAACGGATTAGGAAAACAAAATAGAAAAGTTTGTGAAGTAGCTCTAAACATGATTTTTTTTTACTGGCCTTATTATCATTTTGGCCAAAATATCATGTGAAGTTATTGAAACATTTAAAGAAAACTACCCGTATGTAAACATGAAACTATATTACAGAACTGAAACAATGAAACTTTGTTAAAACACTAATACAAATAACGTACGATTTCTCAATGTAATTATGAACACGGTCGTTTTATCCGAATAACTTTTCGTTATTTATTTTCTAAATAAAAATGATATTTTGGGACTGACAAAGCGCGCGGTAAATTCGTTTCTCTGCTATGCTGCGGGTATGAGAAAAAAAACACTCTGAAAAAAAACGGCCATTTGTCAATGAAGGTCACATTTTGTTTTTCTAAAGGATGACCTTGGTTCGTTGGTTTGATTGTATATATCTGTTATACAGCTGTGTGGTAGCGTGAACGTGGCTTTTTATTTATATGATGCATTTTATCATTATTGTTTTTGCTTTTCATGTGCTTTTTGTAATTTATCAAAATAAATATTATCAAGTATGTGTACAGAGTTGTTTTACTGTTTAAGAAGTGAGGCACTTACGGAAGCCAATTAGGGTCATTTTGTCTTAGGAATTCTTCTGACTAACGTCCTTTGTCTTTTGACTTTATTATAATTGTGTATTATGATTATGTCTTATCACATATGACTTGTGTACATGTAAACGTGCATATGCTTTAACATGGACGAGGTCGGGAATGAAGGTGGAAACATGGTTCCTTATAGTCCCATAAGCTTATAAATGTATTGGTCCTAATAGTGTCTGTTTGTTCTATAACAGAGGAATCCGATGTGTTTTCCTCTCGTGCATACTTTATAGCAAGAAAAAATGTTTCCGAAACCACTATCGTATTTTTTTCAATATCATTTCAATATTTTGAAATAAATCCTATTTATAGATCACCTGTGTTTTCCCGCAGTCATGCTATGCACACGTAGTAAAGTGACGTCTCGCGCCCTACAAATTTCAAGTTTACAAAAGCAAAAATCACAGTGAAATGAGTGTTTTCAGACGAAAAAAGGCTTGTTTCGTCGGTAATAATTATCTTGGGATGATATCAGCAATTAAATGTTTTTGCATATATTTTTCTACAGCAAAAAGCTTATGGGTCTTTAAACAACATCACCTCATCAATTGCTCAGTCAATATTGCTTGAACTTGGCAGGGATGTTCCTTGCAGAAAGCGCTTTCAAAAATGTTCAAAACACCATTCAGTACAGAACTATAATTGCCGTGGCAACCGAAAAGATAAACTACTATACACATAGTAAATTTTCAAACATCTTATCTGATACCCAAGTTTGACATGTAATATCATTTAGTGAACCTCTATCAATAATGTTCAAGTTATGACCCTGGAATCAATACGGCAACACCCACATAGAAACAAACTTAAAAAATCTTCTCTGAAACCAAAAGGTAAGGTCTTACATCATTTAGTAGAAAATCAGGAAAAGTGTTTTTGTTTTTCAAGCTCAGTGTAAATTATGGCCCTTTCTGGACATGAAAAAAACATGCTTTTAAGTTTTGCATAGTTAACCTAAGATGCATAACCCTTGCACGGCCATCATTGCCCTCTTGTTTAGCAACTTAAACCTTGCCCTTGTAGTTTTGACTTCATAGAAGATATTGTAGACTTTAACTCTTATAAGGTGTAAATATGATATCAGTTAGATTTGTTGTCACGAATGTAATAATTGTCTGTACTTGTATGCAAAATAAAACTCGGTGACATGTGGGTCAAGGTGTGAAGACACGAACTTGAAGAAAACGAAAATGAAATTTATGATAAACCGATAACCAAAAAACTTGGAATGTGTCTCTCGACCAATTCATGCGCATCAGTCTGAAATGTTTTTAAACGAATGGCGCTACCAGTGGAACAGACAATAGCAGTAGTTAAGAGTATCTTTGAACGTCAATCGAAACATAAAGTGTCATTTGTTGATAGAGAATTGCAGCAAATGGAAGACGCTAGTAAAAAAATGAAGCGTCCAGTTTCATAGACAGTAACACGACCAGTGAGAATTGATTAAGTATTATTATATATTGTAATTGTATACATTTGTTTATAACAATTATCAATGTTCACATAAATATATACATGTCTATGTAAAATATTGTTATTAGAAAGCTGATACATGTATGTAAAACCTCTTTTTGTTTAAAGAGATAAGCAGCATACACAACTCTCTATATATATAGCATGTGATGTGTATATGAATATGTATTCTTGGCCGGTGGCCTCTATTACTAAATAAAATCTTTGAATCTTGAAAAAAAAAATCGTCCAACATTTAATCTGTTACGCCAGAAGAATAGTTGTTTATATGGCTGCCTTAAGCCGGTCCCAACCCGCCGTGCTTGCAAGTACGCGTTGTCTACTTGTAAAAACGTGGGCAAAACTTAACGGCCCGTAAGTGGTTAGTACCGCCTCTGTACGGATTTGGAAGTTCGCAGAAAACGCCCTAGCACTTTTAGTACATGAAGCGGTGGTCCCATCCCGCCGTACATGCAAGTGCATGATGTCGTCTTGCAAAAACGTGGGCAAAACCTGGCGATCCGAACGTGGTGAGTACCGCCTCCGTACGGATTTGGATGCACGCAGACACGCCGTAGCACTTTTAGTGCATGATGAACTTTCGCAGCATTCGGCCTGCGGCCGAACTTCCGATTTACCCCTGTACTCACGTTCATCGTACCTGCACGCACTTACAACATAACAAGTGAGAAAAGACGCGATTCGCAAACCGCACGTGCAAGTACGGCCTTCGTACGATAACGTGGCAATCGCACGACGACAGTAAATTGTAAGCACGTGTTACTCACCACGTGTGCAACATACGATGCACGCAACCTCTAATGGCCAGTCCTGGCGTGCGGGTCTCGTACATACACCATACGCAACCGTGCGAGTGACGTGCATACAGTACTTCTTCCCTGCTTTTGCCTCTCCCTTCCCACGTCTACAGAAAAACGTTGCGGCCGTGGTCTACCCAAAAAACGTACGCACTTAAAACACGTACGATGGGTTGTGACCGAGCCTTTACTGACCCTATTTTTTGAGCGGACCCTGAATTTTTAACAGCAAATCGAAGGTACCAAAATATTTTGTACAAAACCTCACCTCCAACGTGCAAAAGGTTTTGTGTAGAAAAAAAGAAGAAAATAAAATTTATGTTTTTCAACTTATCTACCCTACTTTCACTGTTTCCATAAACACAACTACAAATGTATTTTCTTCTAGTTTTACTACTTCATTTTTAGAGACTTACATTCAGATTGCTTTCAGAAATAAAAAGTGTATTAAGGCTTTAGCAGTGTTTAACTAACATCTAGGTACAGAAATAATTGCTTAAGACAAGCCAAAACTAGAACTATCACTAAAGGTGATGAATACCCCATATGCGGCATTGACACAGTTATTGTTAGTTACATTTTACAGAGGGAAACATATATTAATAAATGCATTTTCATTTTTTAATACCTGCAAACTTTTGCTTAGAAATATCCTGACCAGTTTCTAAATAGTCATTATATAGAAAATAACAAAGGGCCATAACTCATTAAAATTTACTTGGACAAAATCCATTGTGGACATGCACAACTTGGCAAACTACTTATCACTTCTAAGAAGTTTCACTGAATTCCTGCATGTAGTTGCTGAGAAATGGTACGGACAAAATTTACTTATTGTATAAAACAAAGGGCCATAACTCAGTGAAAATTAATCTAAATAAAACCTGGTTATTGCATGCACAACTTGGCTTACTTTTTATAACTTCTGTGAAGTTTCATTGAATTCCTATGAGTAGTTACTGAGATATTGTATGTATACACTGTATAAAAACAACAAAGGGCCATAACTCAGTGAAAATTTAACCAATCAAGACAAGCTTAATGCATGCACAACTAGGCTAACTACTTATCACTTCTGTGAAGTTTTATTGAATTCTTGTCCGTAGTCAATGAGAAATTGTCCGGACAAAATTTGCCTATTGTATATACTGTATAAAAACAACAAAGGGCTATAACTCAGTGAAAAATAATCCAAACGAAAAATGGTTTAAGCATGCATAAATAGGCTTACTACTGGTCACTTCTGTGAAGTTTCATCGAAATCCTGTAAGTTGTTGCTGAGAAATTCTCCGGACAAATTGTGTCTACAGACGCACGGACCGACCGACCGTCCAATATAGCCCCCATATATTTCATATCTGGGGGTATAATTATATATTTTTCCAGTTAAGCATATCAAGAATAGGTATGCAGTTTTATCGATTTCTTCGTCATTCTTCACTTATTGAGATTGTGCAGTACTCTGAATATTTTTCTAATTGGAAACTGAAGCCAGTGTTGCAAATAAAAATAGCATTTAATTAGGGAGCTCACTGGGCTCAGCTCACTGGGCTCCAAATGCTGAGGGTCAAACTGATCTTTAGCTGATAACAATTTGAAGAGTAAAAAAAATCCTATCAAATTGAATGTAGTAATAAATGTGACCTTTTGGTATTTTTAAAGAGCAAGAAGCTTTATTTCGCTGATTTCAAGCGTCAAAATACCATTTTAACGGTCAAATGAAAGCCTTCATTTTATATCTTTGACACACAAGAATTTATTTTTTTACAACAAGAGATATGCTGCACCAATAGTCAAGAGTTTTGTCTATAACGGATGCTATTTATGGAACAGCTTGCCACAAGATATCAGGGATGCCAAACTTATCTCGTCTTTTAAATCCATGGTTAAAAAGCATTTTATTTGGATATTTAGATTAAGTTAGGTTTTAAGTATGTTTTAAGTAAGTTCTAGAATCACTTTTAGACATAAGCATTCTTATTGTTATGTCATAAAAGACAGAGTGTCAAGTTCTTTTCAAGCTAATTTCAATTTCATGGCAGTTAATTGTAATATCAATTGTTAAAGGGGCATCTTCTTGAACTGCTATGTCTTGGTTTTCGTATACTAAACACGAGTTTATCAGATGTAAAACCAATTATTACCAAAAGTTCAAAGAAGTCTGTGCGTTTAAAAATGACTCTATAAAGCACGTTTCGGTATTTGTATGTTGATTTGAATAAAAGGCTGTTGGCCTTTTATTGACGACAACAGTATTTTCGAGTCGAGTCGTCAGAGAATATAACTGAGCGCGCTGCCTTTCAAACCAGCATAACATTGATATTTACCTATAATTGATTGATAGGATTAACTTGATATTGCATAAAAATAAACATAGCACGAGTAATACTTACCATTGCACTGTTTGCTGACATTTTTTCCGCGATGTTTTTAGTTTTAACAGACCCCAAAAGGTTCGAGTTGTGAAAATGACGAATACTATCTGAGGCCGAAATCCTATTTTACTGGACTTTCATTGATTGATTTAGGCATTACAATGAAACCAGTTTGATTGCTATTTGAGACGCTTCAGTTCCTGGGAATGCCCCTTTAAGTTTATCATCTACTATGTACCACTAGTCAGCATGGCAATTTCAGGAATAGCATATTTGCGATTTCAGTATATTCAGTTAATTCATTTTAACAAGTTTATATATTAATATGATTAACACATTTAATATTTTACTCAAGTCTTTAAATGTAATTATACATTTTGCTGCGATGAAAACTTTGTCTTCCTATGTCATAAAACACAATATCACAAGGGTTACAATGGAAAAAAAGAGTTTATTAAAACTCCTTTTGTGTAATCCTTGATAGATAATGTTTTTTGACATGGCAAAGTAATTCCTACATTGTTAATTGTATGTTTTGATTATGCTTGCCATGTAGTTGTACATTTTAAACGATATAATTAATCAATCTATCTATCTAACTATTAACTGAATAGAGTTTTCAGATATCAGAAATAAAAGAAAATTTAATGCGTTAGAAATCAGCTAGCATATGTCACAACCATGCTAATTCCCCTTTTTAAATGAAATATTTCTTATTATATAATAATCTATTCTTGATACTTAGTTGTGTTTTACTGTGCATTCGTGGACTGTTGAATTGTTGAACCGTATGTTCAGCGGCCTCCATGTACATGTATGTTATATTATTATACCTCACGTGACTTATTTACTCTGTACTCTTATGTGACGTCAGAGGGTGACAATCCGTAATGTTACCCTCTGACATTACATTTCGGCCCGCTTGCCATAACGAAACTGCCCTCACGCGATATTACCGGGTGTCGGGTTTTATTCAGTCTCTGTCGTATCGAATACTATCCTTGTCTAGACACTTTAGGCACTTAGTAGAATATAATGGTAGTTTGACATCCGGTTTTGCTGTAGACATTTTGACAGTAAAAGCAACTATGGTGTCAGGAAGAAGCTTCGTTTCAATTTCTATTATAGTTTTCGCCTCGGTCGACATTACTTGTCTCGGGTGAACATTACGTACAATCACCCCATGTGGGATGTGATACATTTGTATTTATATAATAGTCTCTGACCAGTAATTACTCATCCCCACCACTGTGAATTTGAATCCGGTATTGAACTTGATAACTTACACATAAGAGGATGCTGTCTAGTTAATTGAAGATTCTATCATGTTCTAAGTCTACCTCCAATGTTAACGCTGGTAGGCAGACATATTTTCAATGTGTTAGTTCTGAGATATAATTTCTTTAAAATTAACTCTTGCTTCTCCCCTTCTTCTCAAATATTACAAATTTGAAAAGACACATTACTTGGGTTTTGTACTTCTGTTATTAACTGCAAAGGACCCAAAGTAAGTCTTAGTTGAAGGACCAAAAGTAATAAAAGGGTCAATGAACTAAAGTGATGAAAAGTCTAAGGTCAATAATTTAAAGTAATGAAAAGGCTAAGGTCAAGGACCCAAAGTGATGAAAAGTCTAAAGTCAAGGATTTAAAGTAATGAAAAGTTTAAGGTCAATGAACCAAAGTGATGAAAAGTCTAAGGTCAAGGATTCAAAGTAATCAAAAGTCTAAGGTCAATGAACCAAAGTGATGAAAAGTCTAAGATCAAGGATTTAAAGTAATGAAAAGTCTAAGGTCAATGAACCAAAGTGATGAAAAGTCTAAGGTCAAGGATTCAAAGTAATGAAAAGTCTAAGGTCAAAAACCCAAAGCAGAAACATGGAGAAGGGTTAAGGAACTTTGTTTACGTCTTATTGAATATGTAACAGTATTGCTTGTGCCGTATGATCGTGTCAAGCTGCTGCACGACGGAGATATTCCTAGTCAAATTTCGCTTAATATATAATGCAGATTTCTGCAATAATGGAGATTGTTATTCGCATTTCACATGGGAACTTCTTGAATGAAACAATCCGTATTGCTTTAATTTGAGATGCGCTATGTACCAAGTGTCAAGGCTACAGTATCGTGATATAATTACATGTAGGGTTATTGTCGTTGGTAATGAGCACATGGTACATGGGTATCTTACTGTATATCTCATAAGCAGCGCGGGTCGTACATGGACTTGCCTATCTTGGTTAGTGGTTGGTTGTAACTGAACATTTTATTTTTATATCAATTGTGGAGACAGAGTATGTACGGTTACATACATATATGTAGCCGGACACATGCAGTTAATTGAATAAGTATGCTGGTATGTGAGTACATGTACAATGATGTGCCTGCACTACGAAATTCCATTTATTTCTTATTAAAAACTATCAGAAAGACAGACGAATACTTTCTCAAATATAAGGCTGTTCTTTTGTCACTCAAACGTTCGATTTTGTTGATCTATCTCATTGATAGCGATAGCTTGAATTCATATTAACATACAAATTGTAGTTTGATGTATACAGTAAAATATGGTTACGTTACAGTGAACACATATACAGTTAAGTAGTAATCAATTTTCCCCTTCCTTAGTTTCATCGTATAGACCTTAGGCTAGTGAAATACGGATATAATAAAATAATTATTTGTGTCTCAAGGGATTCACAGTTATTAAAATTTTATGTCATTAAAAAAAAGTTGGTTTGCAGTTGTGCGAACAACTCGTTAAAAATTCCCTCATCTCAGAATTTTATTTTGCCTTTTTGACACTTTTTTGCATTTCTTTCATGCCGTCTTTTTTAGCACAAACATACAATGTTAACAAAAAGTGTCTGCCTACCTTCTCACTGCTATAAGGGTTGGTGACATAACCGCAAACCAACATTGTTTAAGGGGTGGCCTTATAAGATAATCTGTAAATCTCCAGCTTCAGAGAAACTTAGGCTTTTACTGATTTTTAGCTTCAGTATGCTATCTACGTATTTTTCCTAAGGTTCTAAGCAGGATTCACGTTTTGCAGTTTGATGTTATTTCACTTTTTTATTGTTTAGACCCTGATTGCCTCTATTGTAAAGTATACATGGTATACATTTGTGGCTTCTGGTAAAATTAAAAGTTAAAATGTTTTCTTGTTCAGAATATTCTCTTTATTGCAACCAGGTCCTGACAAAGTGCGTTCAGAAACCTGTCCCGAAATTTTCATCGTGACACTTCTTAAGCATTATGCTTATTTTTCTAGTATCTCTTGTTAGCTTCTCAATTTATTCGAGTTTTACGGGTTTTTTTTCATAAAAAAGGCCGATTTACCTAACAAGTTTTCCTGGAGAGCATTCTAATCAGAAATAACTTTCCCTTCCACTACGAACTGGCAACTTCTCGCCGGGTTACAAACCAAATGCAATAAACCACGGCCGCAGCGTTGTCAGCTTCATTAAAAAAGATAAGTGTTTATGCCAGTAATACAATTCATATCATATTTATTCAATTAATTTAAATACACAAAGATAGGAGGAGGTAATAGAAGAAAACTGCACAAATCAAATGTTTATACATATTGATAGCCAGGGTATTCATCCTTGTACGATCTTGGAATGGTGACAACAATACCACTTGGACACCTTGGTTGTTGACAGCACAAACCAGGAGGAGCATCATCAAGGTGACACACTGAGGGCAGGTTGTTCCAGTTCAAACATCTGTGATGTATAATAAAACATAGTAAGTGCTTTGATATCATGTCAAAATTGCTTAGGCTAAATATAATACAAATGTACCATGTTCTCACTAACATTCCCCGAAGTATAGGATTCATGTTTTTAGTATAGTTCATGCCTACAAGAAAGGAAATACCTTAATAATTACAGAATTGGCAGACTAAGTCGGTCAAGTTTAAAGAAACTATCAGGTTTTGAAGCGTTTTTTATCATACATTAAATAAATTTATGTTATAACGTACACAGCTCTGCAAGAATACATTCCCTGAACTCCGTTGGTACATGTGCAAGACTGGCTACAGCCATCATTCCATGTCTGATCTTGTATATAATATTGTCCCTTGTATGTACAGACAGCTACAAAGAATATAATCATTAAGTAGCAAACGCCAAGGAAGGTTTATTGTCAACACTATCATTTCATTGGTAGCATAAATCTACCTCCCGATAAAGGACATACCGTGTACAAAGGGCAATCTTAAAAAAATCGCCATTGAGTATAAAGAGCTAAATGACCACTGAATAAAGGTCTACATTTTGTTATTTCCAAAGGTGGCCTTTGTATAAAGCTTTTGCTGTCTTCATCATAGATACCATTTTTCAAAAGAGTTGAGGTTTGAGGTTTCTGTCTACCAGATTCATATAGACATTGAACAAGAAACACGGAAGAGTCGTCAAATCCGATATTCAACTGTGACCCTACTTTTAGAAGCAGGGACCTAGGACCTGGAACCCAAAAATAAAATCCTAAGCTACATCTCCATCACAACTTGCTACAATATCAATTTAAACTTGTTTGAAGTTGTCAAATGAAAAATATGTGGTCCAGTGGTCAGTGTGTTGAATTTGTAACCCTGTGATCCAGGTTCGAATCTCAATTACAACAGGTCATACCCTTCCATGGACATTTGTGAACGATATCTTTTTTCTGTGCAAATGTGGAGAAGTTACCGGTTCCTGATGGAAGTGCAAGTTAGTACTGCTTAGAAAACTGTCAACGAAAATTGGCAAAGTGAAACGGCACCCGTATATAACTGACAAATTATTGATGAACAAGGATTCTTACCTTCGCTAATGATTATAGCTGTTGGTAAGGTTATCAAATGTTCATGAAAAATACCGCAGTCTGGAGTGGGACAGCACTCTCCTGTTGTTTTTAATGTACAGTCTGGAGGCAAGTTTGTGTACTGTGGGCAACTGAAAAAGAGTGAAATGGTCATTATAGTAATTTACCCGTTTAATCGAGTGTTTATTACATTCTTTATTTTGAAATTGAAAATATTGTGTAAAGGGAAATTAATTTTCGAGATTGCTGTAACCAATGTTATCAACGCAGTCAAACCTGTGTTAGCAGCCACCTCTGATTAAAGTTCATCCTGTTATTCTAAAAGCTTTTAAATCAAAATAATATCCTAACAAAAGCCACCTGTCAACAAAGGCGACATATTTCTTTCCCTTCTGTGACCTTTCTTCAATCGTTTGACTGTAATTTGAAACTATGACATAAATCAGATACATGGATTTCATGAATCTTAAGTTAACATACAGGTTTCTGCATCTGTAGTATCCGATGGAAGCGTCTTCGCAAGAACAGTTGTACCGACATCCATCCTTCCAGATCTGACCTTGTGTGTATTGTTGACCTTTGTAATCACAAACTGAAAAATACTCAATACAAGATTATACCTGTTTTTAAAAGTATTTCATAGATATATACTAGTTGGCAGACGATCTTACTAGGATTCCTAGATTATGTACCACCACGCAACAAATTCTCTTTCATTAACTTGTAACCAACTTCTCTTAATAAATTACTTAATGGATGATAGTGTATAGAGACCACTTGCCTTGCCTTGGATTAGCCGGGCAATAGACCTATTGTGGTGAATTTCAGAAATGTGAATAAATAAAATCTTGATAATAAAATCATCATTGGGACCCACAACTAGTCATGCTATCAAGGCTGTTTAATTAGCAAGTTGTTTATACATCATAATTGAAAATCATTAATCAGGATTAATATCAAGTTCTATATAATTACCAGCAGCAGCTGTTGTACTTGGATGACTTAGTTGTTGTCCTACGTTACCTGTAGAAAAAACAATCATTTATATAGAAAAAAAACAGCAACTACACAAACAAATTATATACAAATTTAGCATTACTAATCAAATGATATACTAAGATATCTAATTTCTACTACAATATGTATATTAACAAAAAAAAAAAACGTATAATTCTGATATCTGACATTACATGCTTATTATCTAAAAAAAGGGCTAGGTGGAATAATAAACGGCTACATGAACTGATAATAAGCTGACTTACAGGTTGCATGACCTTGGATTGCGAAGACATCACCAGAGCCAGGATTGGCTGAAAAAAGTAAAAAAATGTCAACAATATTGAAGCAGTCATGAAGAGCTCAGTATCTTTTTCCGGTGCAGTAATATTTTTTATAGAAACAGTCAACTAATCGTTAAATTGAATAAATAATTGAATATTGAACCTCGAATTAGCTAGATTCAGCAGTCCTTTACTGTTAATGACCTTTGCCTCAAACAGAAACAAGAAATGTAGTAAAGCATGCAACAACAAGTTTTCAACAATGTCTTAAGAGGTAACAGCTTTCCAATCTAAGAATGAGTGGCGTTGGACCCCAGACACCTAACCACTTGCTATTAACAAAGCAAACCATAGCAAAAGGTCAATTTAAGGACGTTTGCTACAGTTTCTATTTTTTTGCAAATAGACATATAGGAAAAATGGTTTTTTTTGTTAACTTTACTTGATCATAGCATATGATAACAGAACCATTTTAAGTAAAAAAAAATAGGGGTTGACGAACTCGTGTTTGAGTTATCTGCCCTTGAATTTTAATTATTGGGCTAATATTAGGTCATTTCAAGGGCAGATAACTTATAAATAAATCTCAAATACCTATTTTTTACCATTGGTTTAGGTTTTTTTTATTTTGTTCTTGGTCAAAATGTAACTTTCATGCAATTCCATTAAAACATTTATAATCTTTTTTTCAGTTGAAGTAAAGAGACTAAACATTTTTCAAAAATAGGTCAGTTTTAAGAAGAAAGAAATACAAAACTACACAATACCAATTCTTGAAATGTTGGACAATGACATGAAAAGAAGTAGGCTATATAAAAAGCAAAATAGATAAGGCCTTGCTTATCTTCACTGTCAATAATTTGCTCTTGAATTGACCTAAAATCAGTAAAAAAATCAAATTCAATGGGGAAGGGTTTTTCACCCCCGAAATCGCTTAAAGTGTTTCTGTTATCATATGCTATGGTCATGCAGTTTTAAAAAAAATATTAGAGAGTTTTAATTTTTCCTATATGGAAAAAAATGGAAACTGTAGCAAATGCCTTTAATTTAAATTTATTGAATGGAAACCAATTTTATTGTGGACATATCCGAATCCCTTCAACTTTGTTGAAAACTTGGTTAAAATCACTTACTGTATCCCCAGTGAGCAAGGCTGGTTCCAGGAGCATAGTAGAATGATGGTTTTTTGTCTCCGGCTTCATAGAAGCATGACTGCTTGGTAGAGATCATCATCCAGCCAAAAGAGTCGCACGTATCAGTTGGGTCGGAGTGACCGCTGGCATAGAACTCACGTCCTGTGTTGGCATCACTGTGTGAAATAAAAACAAACATTGTTCAGAAGAACATGACACATGTTTATTTACATAATTCATGCAACACACAACAAATACTGGTAATTAAACAATAAAATAAAAACATCAAGGTAATTAATCACATCACTGTTTAATGTGGTTTTCTAGAGAAGTAATCACCATTCACTTGTTGAAAGAGCATATTACCGAACGCTTTAATTGGCGTATATTTAATGTTTAAACAAGAAACATCCAAATCGCAAATACATATTTGCAAATACACACAACAGTGGACAACAACTACAAATAGTTTAAGGAAGTCTTACCCAGACATGCTGAAGATTTCTTTCTGGGCTGTTTGAAGATCTGTCCATGAGGATGAAATTATTCTGTCAGATGTGAACCAAGAATTCTTATCTGCTCCGGTAGAATTAAAGATGATAAAGGCTTTCTCGATACCATTTGTTGTAGATCGCAACCTTGATCTATATTCAAGTAGATCATGTGTCAATAACTCCAATCATACTTTATTATATTGTGCTAAAGGTAATATAGATAGTTCACTCCACCTCCCTACGTCTATCATATGCTATAATATACTGTAGTTGCTGTTATGTATATAAGAAGCCAGTTGCCATTTGATGTAG
This sequence comes from Lutraria lutraria, assembly GCA_964023205.1. Lineage (NCBI taxonomy): Eukaryota > Metazoa > Mollusca > Bivalvia > Venerida > Mactridae > Lutraria > Lutraria lutraria. The sequence goes on from OZ026839.1 coordinate 26,825,656, forward strand.
AGTGAATGCTTTATTGTTAAACGAACCCACATAGAAACAATACCTAAACCAGACTGTGCACTATTTCACAACCTACTTATAATAGTTACAGTAGAAATATGAACTTTCTGCCAAAAGAGATATATTTGCTGATTCATAACTGCAGTAAACCTAGACTACTTTAAAACAATCCAACAAAGAGGTCGTGCGACAATAACTGTTTCAATAGTTTTTTGTTCGGTTTCCCTTTGTAATATGTTTGATAGGAAAACAATTATAGTTGTATATTGGTTTACTTTCCTGTTCTGCTTCTCCTTCCTAGAATATTTTAGCTTATTTTTTTTGCAAAACAAGACTCACCTTATCAAAACAGTAGTCTTGCCAGTAGTTGGATGTGTCAGGCTTGTAATGACCTGGGTATGAGGCAGTTAATGTTTGAGCTTGAGGGACATTGGGGTTCAAAACCTGTCCTGAGTGCCACAACTGGTACAGATCAGGCCCTTGTGCGCCAGCAACACCCTTCATCAATAAACTCCATTCTGCGTTAAAATAATAAAATAGTGTTTGAAAAATATTTGATTATTCAAATATTAATAAAATTTCGACATTTATTTTTAAGAATGTAGATAAGTATTGAAATCAATGGGGTTTGTCACGAAAAAAATTTCAAAAAATATTTTTTCCATGTAACCCATATATATATAGAAGGGAAACAACTTCGACAATTAGAATGGTCCAACGCGTGTTATAAACTTCCATGTTATTGCAATGCAGTACAAAATATTTAATTCATATATAGTGCAACGTATGGGCAACTCAACACGCTAACAGAAAATGTATACTTTTACTACCTTTAAAGATATTTTAAACTCGCAATTGAAGATTTTTCACTCGAAAAATGGTCAAATTTTACAAAACGACACACTGTCGTAAAATCGCAGCGTGTATACCGGTATACATGTATAGAGTGGAAATGTTAAATTACTGACACAACTTCTTAGAATGGGCCTTAATTCATAATAAAACACTAATAATATACTAACTGCCAATGATTTCGCATCTCGGAAAGCTCTTTTAGCGAAGAATTTGCGTATTTTTATGTTCAATTAGCTGGCTTCTCGAAGTTTATTTCCATGACGGGTCACATGACAATCGCCTAACTCGTGATGAAAGCTTAAATCTGATTGCATGAGCGATACTCTGTGGTATTTGTTACAATTTACTTGTAACTTGTGCACTCTATCCTTTTCACTATCGCTCATCCTATCAGAATTAAGCTTTCATCACGAGTAAGGCGATTGTCATGTGACCTATCAAAGAAGCAAAATAAAGAAAACGACAAAGTGAACAAAAACGTAAATTCTTCATTAAAAGTGCATCCGGAGATGTGAAATCATTAGCAGTTAGTAAATTATACCATATATGATATAAACAAAATGTTTGGTCATGAATAATGACTCATTCCATGAAGTTTTACCTGTAATTTATCAGTTTCGCTATAGATTTGTACACGCTGCGATTTTACGACAGTGTGTCGTTTTGTAAAATTTGACCATTTTTCGAGTGAAAAATCTTCAATTGCGAGTTTAAAATATCTTTAAAGGTAGTAAAAGTATACATTTTCTGTTAGCGTGTTGAGTTGCCCATACGTTGCACTATATATGAATTAAATATTTTGTACTGCATTGCAATAACATGGAAGTTTATAACACGCGTTGGACCATTCTAATTGTCGAAGTTGTTTCCCTTCTATATATATATGGGTTACATGAAAAAAAAAAAATTTTTTGAAATTTTTTTCGTGACAAACCCCTTTGATTGAAATATGGTCAATTTATCAATCATTATTCTAATACAATATTTATGATAAAAAACAATATTTTGACAGAAACATTACAAAAACTGTA